>JADWOT020001179.1:0-131000 GCA_036345935.2 Taenia hydatigena
CGATTTTTGGATGTGACTGCATTGGAAGTAGCGAGAGCCGAGAATGTATCGTTGGAACATGGATTTTTGCCATGTGACTGCATTGGAAGTAGCGAGAGCCGAGAATGTATCGTTGGAACATCGATTTTTGCCATGTGACTGCATTGGAAGTAGCGAGAGCCGAGAATGTATCGTTGGAACATCGATTTTTGCCATGTGACTGCATTGGAATTAACGGGAGCCGAGAATGTATCGTTGGAACATCGATTTTTGCCATGTGACTGCATTGGAAGTAGCGAGAGCCGAGAATGTATCGTTGGAACATCGATTTTTGCCATGTGACTGCATTGGAAGTAGCGAGAGCCGAGAATTTATCGTTGGAACATCGTGCTTCTTTGATTGTGCTCGCACTTCTTATCAAATGATTCAAATATCAGACGCGACACGATCAGATCCATTACTTGAGAAGCCAACATTGTACTCTAGGCACTACTCATACAAAGCATGCATTTCGGAGACCCTTTGAAGGACCGATAATGTGAGCAGTATGCTCTTCCACGTACTCAAACCGAGAATCGTGAAAAAGCGTTGAGAATTGGTGCTTTAGGGTCCAAAGCGCATTTAAAGGCCACCTCACTTGTTCGCTTGTGCTATTCGTTTCCCCATCACTTCATGCACAATCACCCACTGCACACTAGTGCAAATATCTCGTGACAACACGCACTTGCCTATAGTACTACTAGAACCGCATGCCAAGTGTGTAGATGAATTTTTTCGGTAAATTGCGTCAACAAAGTGAAGTTCAAGGACTTCGAAAATGACAGTAGGAGTGGAGACTGAAGATAGCTGCAGAGTAGTAGTGAGGCACTTTCGTTCAGTCTGCTTCGCTTGGCTGACCCCTCCCATCAATCATATTTGAATGACAAAAATGCTATCATTAACTTCTCGAATCACTTCCACTTTCAACTTTGTTGCGCTTTAACTTGCCATTATTTGGTGTAGGTTCCAACTGAGTCCTTGATAACGATATAAATAGTTATCGTTTTTTGTTATATTTAAACAAAAATGCCAATATAGGAGAAATCAGGTTCTTTATCACCAAATAAGGAAATAATTGTAAACTCAACGCGTTAGCTTCACTAAACTTGACTTTTCTTAAATTAAGTAAATTAGCCACAAAAGTAGGTGCCGATTGGTTGAAGCGAGAAGCTAGTTAGCAAAAGCCAAGCCGGTTGTAAGCAGGCAGAGTTACTATAGACGTTTTAGAAGGCATTTTCTCAAAAGTACGGAACGAACCACGGAAGATGAAGGACATTAGGTTTTTAGGCACAGTGCGTCACCTACGCAACACACGCAATGTCCAATGACCCCAGCGCGGTGCGTGGGCAGAGAAAATTCTAGCTGTTGGCTTTTGGGTAAAGCAACTACCTTTAATTACGCCGCTTACCTTAAAATATGGCTTTCTTACGCACGATTCCGTCTATCGGTATTTACCGGCCTGCATCCGCTCACGTGGCACGCGTAGTCTGTTCTCCAGCTAGTGTAGATATCATGATGCAGACCAAATGAACTGGTTTAGCCAAAAATATAACTAGTAGGAAGGAGGAAATGAGCTACTTACTTAAGTCTAAGTTGAGTGAGGTCAAAGTGGATAACGTTATTCAAGTAAAAGGGTCCGTGACGTTATATTTAACTCCCTCAACCAGCTCGTCACGCTTGAGATCAGGAAGATACACGAGCTTTGCAGGGGTCCGCTCAACGAAGTACATAACCCATTGCACCTCGTACCCTGTCTTTTGACTAAATGATCCATGACTAAAGATCCTTTTTTCCTTACACGCTTTTCCTCGAAAAGCTTTTCATGGACATCTCAAACCCTACGCAAACCTGAAAAGGGTTCTAGCAGGCTTCATTTTGACTACATCCAGCTAGAAAATACCTGCCTTAGCTTCTCCACACTTCGCCTCGAGGGTCTGCGTCGTTAAGTTTATGCTCAGTAGAATGGCACAGGATGGTAGATTAAGGGGAACACTGACCTCGGACGTGACTCTGAGTGCAAACCTCATTCAAATCAAAAACTGCACGTAGAATTATTTGCTGTTTCTTCACGTAGTTTTGATTGTGTTTAGGGATCACACTATTCCTGAATTCGGTCATCTCAGTCCGTATGTTTTGACAAGGGCGAACAGGAGGAAGTCGTGATTGCACCATCTTTGTCCAGACGGACCGAAAGGAAGCAGTGTGTTGACAGTGAGATGTGGTCAATCGAATCACCCTCACTGGTTGGCATCACACGCCATTAGCGCGTTCTCTTTATCAATCGCTTGATTAACTTTCCTTCCCTTATTCGTTTTAACCTCTTTTATCAAATTCCATTAATCAGACCCTCATGCAACCTGGTCATTCATTCAAATCGATCTAAGCGAATAACAGTTCATAACGTCAAGTCGTTTAATTTATGATTGAATCAGCATTAAAATTTGGCGTATTCTTAGATGACCTGATTTAAGTTAGACACTACATGAACAATGAAATTAGAAATTGGAATAATTCAAAATGTACATGATTAAGGCATCGCAGCGTTCTATGGACAGCGCTAAGACATCACTTGCAATTCGCCAATTTGGACTAAGGATTTGGTGAAGTGCAGTGGTAAAGGAAAGGAGACGATTCTTTTCTTCCCGAATTATTTGGCTTCCACAAAAATTTCAATTTGCTGTATTTTGGAGTGTCGATGGCAGCGACACATTCGATTAACGGATCATATTGAGGGCTAAAGTAAGGCTTATAGAGCATTCTCAGATGCCCCAATTTATGCTGTAGAATACACGCAATTCCACCTATTCACGCTGGTTCTTTCAGTAATGACCTTTGAGAGTGTATTCTTGCTTTATGAAATCGCATTTTGCTTGCCACTTTTGCACTTATGATCAGAAAGTAGTCGAGTCACGCATGTGGGTGCGTAGTACAATGAGATGAGCTGTGCCTTGCCCATCGCTCACATCGGAACCGCTACCACACAGTCGGTTCCTTCATACCAGGAGGTCAGAGTGAATGATGACCGCAGTAGTCGGGCAGATACATAATGGCATGTGCTGCCTTTATGCCTTCCATAAAAAAGTAACTTATGTTTTAGGTGTTAAGGCCACCAGCCGCCAGCAATCTTCGCTTCTCACATTATTTAAATAGAAAGCACACCCAACCTTGCTTCCAAGTAATCTGATTTTCCTCTGTTTTTTGACTTCATGCTTTGCAGAGTCTACTTAAAACAAAGCGGGTTTGTTTCTTTACCATGGATTGCAGTGAAAGTAAGTAGCCTCGAACAGAATGCGTTGCTCCCAGAATAAGGTGTCCCATTTGACATTCTATAAAACCAACTTCTCTGCTATCTTACGTCTATCCTCCTCATCATCTTGATTGTACTTCTTTGCAACCTTTAGCAGCCGTTTTACCTTCGTCTTGGACTAACGACTTCTGTATTTGGTGATGGTGCTGCTGTCCTCTTTGTTCTTGCCAGCATCCCTACCCTGGCACACGGAGAATGCCATTGTCATCAATGCTGAAGCCCACCTCATACCTAGGCACACCTCTTGGCGCCGATGAGATGCCTGACAAAACAAGCTCACCTGAAATGCAGTTGACACAATTCAGCACACGCTTCCTTCATTCCATGCACATACAATTCCGCATCCGATTGATTGCCTTCGACACTACACAAGCCAAATACCTGCTTCGTCGGAATTCATGTTTTACGACTTATCATCGTCGCCATCGCATCATCCTCCACCTTCGCACATGGTAAATGCGGCTCACATTCAAAAACCTCGTTCATCAACAGTCTCCTATCTATGACTGGTCAAACTGCCCTACCAGCACTTATGATTCCGCCATTCCTTTGCCCCCAAAGAAGTTCCACAACAGCTTCTCCATCTTTACATTACACATCAAACCACCCACTAACACTGTCGTTTGAATGTTAGCTCAGTTTACCTTCGCATATTCATTACAGTCTTTGTAGCATTCATAGTCCGACTGAAGAGGTATGAACACAGTTGCTCAAATCAGACTTCGATGAGAGTCACATTGAGAAGAATGATCTTAATCAACGATTTCGCCTCCATGCTCAAGAGACATAACGAAACAGGTCATCGTCCCATTACACATTTGCTCCCATCATTCACCCAGAGCTTGTAGAATCCGTCTTTCGTGCGTTATTAGCAAAGTTAAAGTAGCGTTTGCAGTTGCATGCAATGGTGAAAACTCGATTACAATGTAACAAACACACACTTATATGCAGTCATTAAGTAAGGTCAAGATCAAATGAACAAGACGTATCATACAAAAGCTAGGAAGAAAGTATAATTCTTTAAGTTGGTCCTTAGTGCAGGTCACCTACCACGGTCTCGGATAAAACCAATTTAATTTTTGTCATCTTTATTTTGAATAAGCCCCGAACAAATGCTTGCTTTGAACCAGCTATCTCTACTAAAGCACGAGGTGCTCAGTCTAGATAGTGCTGCCTAGAAGGGTACATATCCAATGAAAATGCTAAGTCAGACGCCAAATGATAACACAGCTACACATTATAGTATTTTGCTTTGAAAGTGGTAGTGAAACGGCTCTTCGATTTCGGCTACTTACTCAATCAATTCGTGCTGGAGACAGCAAAGCCAATGAGTAGGACAATATCTAGTGGACAGGACATTTACAACACAGTGTCTAAGTCACACAGGCACCAGAGCATCGTTATCCAGGGTCCACCGCACTGACGATTTTGCAGTCACAAGTCATCATGAATCCGTAACCTCCGCTCACACCAGTAATTACCTACACGTCTTTTTACGCCGGAGTCTGTGTAGTGCTTCATTTTCTCTAGTGTGCAGTCGCCAACAAATGAGAAGAAGTGTGAGGCTGTGGCAAGTCGTGATTGGACGAAAGGCTTCCAATAAGCACGCCGTGATTTGGAAGCTTGTGGTAATGGAAACAGTCTCACACTACAATTAACACACTTGTCTTCCAAGGCGCCTCCCAAGGGTCGATGAAAGGTGGGAGTCTGCACCACACGAGTTGTGTGTCGATCGGCTTAACAGAGCCACGCACATTCAGCTGCAAATGCATTTGAACAGGTCGCATAAAGTTATCCACATCAACTCCTCATAGTATTGAATCATTTCAACAAAATTAGCTTTAGATCAATATCTTATCAGCTGCACTATTTCTCCTGCCTAACTGGAGAAGAACTGAATGATCTGGTGTTGGTAAATGGGGTGAGTGCTGGTGTTTCTATCTCCAGCAAGACCAATCGTCTGACCAAGACAACGCGCCTCATGTTTGCAGCCATCATTCGGCTGATGGAGCGTTGGTGAGTGGAAGTGCCTCTCTGCATTTGAGATCGCTTTCAGCCAATGCAATCCTCGCATCGCTGATCGCGAGTTCTTTACCCATTCTTTATCTTCTCCCCCACAACTCCATAAAGTTGTTTCTACACTCATAACTGCATTTATCTCAACGTTTTGTGTTCATGCATTCCTGCACGCCAATTAGTTCCTCGATTTGTCACACAGCTTCGTCTATTCTTGTTTTGAGGATCCACTCAAATGCTCTACCATCCATTCGCACTACTACTTAGTCATTCTAGGGCTGCTCATCTGCTCATTCTCGCACTTCAATCGCTTTTAAGAACATTCATTTCTGGACCTAGCTTTTCGACTGATTGCTGAATTTTCAATCCGCCTCGAAGTCGTTTAATCTTTGATGGATTTCGAATGGATACGGACATTTAGCGGACACACTAATTCAACAACGCGTTCCAGATGTAAACCTCATAATAAAATGCAATGCCGAGGTGATAGGGTAACGGCCCTTTTTAAGAAGTGATGAATTTAAATTTCATTACACTGATCGGTGTCGGATGAGGCTTCACTACTGCCAAAGTCCTAAAAAACGTCGCTGTAAGTGTTGGGAGTTAGGATTCCAATGTTTGGTATGACTGTGACATCTTTCCGCAGTAAGTTGCTTGTGGCAACAGTCGGTAGCATGGATTTCGCCTTACACCGACGGTAGATCAGGTCAGTCCTTTCTGCATTCATCTTAATTTTCTAACCCTTTTTTCTCCTATTATCTGTGAGGTTGGTGTGGTTAAGGCGTGTCCACGTAGAGCGGATCCTGTCATCCATTACGAGGACGTGAGTTCGAGAAAGCAAATGGGTAGAGACAACTCTGGTATTGTCGATCTGGACTCCATACAAAGGACAAAAATGGCAATGGAAAAGGTTTATAGAAGTTTTAACCACTAAGACTTCCTTGAGGTATGGAAGTGTGAAACAAAGACCATCGCATTAACGCGTTGTGCGTTCTCCAGTCCCTGATTGGGCGCACTTAGCGGTAGAGTCCTCAGTGCTCCCAATTTCTCAGCCAACAGTGCTCTTCTAGGCTGCCTGGATTTGGCTGAGGGACGCTGACCACCCGACACCAAGCTCATTTGCGCTACTGCTCCGATTAATGCCCACTATCCCTCACTATCACTATTCAACGTCATTTCTTTCCTTTCCGAAATGGACCGTCTCCACGGAAGAGCATGTGGCAAGATTCGCCATAGACTTGAAGAAGAGGACATCTGGTTGCGTAAAGTTCAATTTGCGCAATTCAATTACCTACCATTATCATAAGAAGAAGGACGAAATATCAACTACTTGCTGAGATAAATTAGCCTTTTCCAATCATTCAACTGAACTTCTTTCTACACAATCTATTTTACTTGAAGCTACTCTGACTTGTCCATCTTATAATCATTGAACGATCATTTTAAGCACGCTCATGGGCAGTGCTACTGCATCCACCTTACCGTCTCACCCTTGCGAGGTCCATCTATCACATCTATCCGAGAAGTAGAATTTGTCATCTGCGGCACAACCACTGATTATCAGTGGCTGCAGTTTCATACCGATTTTACGGGAAAAAACCTTCATTAAAATAATGAGGGCTAGTCAACAACACTTTCGAGTTCTTCCGTTCGGTCAGCAGCGATAGACTTATGCGTATGGTGTTTGACTGGACTCATGGGTCGTAATGGCTGCGATGTATCTAAAGCTTGAGCGAGTAGTGCATAGAGATCTACGAGCAGAGAAAGTGGTGGTTGATGTAAGCAGATTTTTAAGGTTCGCTGACTTCAAATAAACCAAAGTACTTGGTTTCCATCAGGGATATTATTAAACTTGAGTTCAAGTAGCCCTTTGTATGCCCACAAGAAAAAATTCCTATTTTGCCATCTTTATCGCCTATCATTTGCTTTGGCAACGGGGGCAAGGATAAAAGGCTACCAGCCTATATTTGAAGCCGAAATGTGGTCCTTCAGGGTCTTTATGTTCAGTATTTTAACGTACAGAGACAAGCCATACAAGGATTGGGTCATTTATCAAATCTTGGAGCGTTCGCCAATCCGGCCCTTTGATAAGGTGGATTTGATCCTACATCACACAGAATCCCGCACATTTTTGGTCCTGTAATCTTTTTAGGGAACAATCAATTCGACATTATTGGTTTGTTTTCCTTGTCTGGTGATTTTGATATTTGGGCACTTTGCATGTGCTCATACCCATAGTAGAGCCAAGATCGGTGCTCTAGGCGAACAGGAGTGCATGAGTGTCACACGGGTTTAGATCCGCCTTCTAGACCAGCCTCCATGTGACGGTGAAGAGACGTTGACAAAGTAGTGTGTTGCTGAAATTGCAATGAAAGAGGGAGAGTTGCTTGAGAAGGCAAAGATGTTGAATGAAACTTCGCTATGCTCTTTGTGATGCCATCGACAGATAGTGAGGCTAGAGAGAAGACGACTGTGATCTACATCAAAGCTACCACCTTCATTCACCTCAGGTGATGCCCTCGTGGCAGCCTAGGCTTAACAAGTTTGATTATTAGACTTCGGCGTCACCAAATGATCGGATTTGGCATGTGTTTGAGTGATCGGGTCCCCACTTTACAGAGGAGTGAGCAAAAGGAGCCTCAGTGAGTCCCTAAGGAAGAAAATTCAATTGCAAGCCGCAGCGGCCAAGACGTTTCAGCGGCGCCGATCTCTGACGCATAAAAATGCCATTGCCGAGTGAAATCTATTTTGGCCTTAGATTATATAGGCACTTCAATCGGCATTAGAAGCTTTGCAAGCACTCCAGCATTGCAAAACACTTTGTTGATTTGTTTCTTTTCGCGCAGGAGAAAGATTTATGCATGCAAACGCATTAGCCTCCAAGCATCAAATCTGCTTTAGTAAAATCAAGGAACCGCCTTTTTCCTCTCACTATAATTTTTGCCGTGCTTCAAAATTAGCGCCACATATGTGTGACACGGATCATATCTTAGGCAAGGATGGTCAGTCATACTGGCTCGTGCTACAGGAGCATTCATTGAGATCAACGCGAGCAAAAAGACGCAATTGGTTTATTGTGCTTACGGCATTTGCCTAAGCCAAGCCTGTGGTGGAGTGGCTGCGGATGGTCGCTGGGAGGCACACTCTTCTACATCTATCCGTCCTACATACCATCCAAAATCATTTGACCATTCACCCACTCATTTGTGCGCTTCGGCAGACCTTATATATGAATTCCTTTTTGGACTCCATTTTTACTAACTACTAAATGCTAATCCACCTTGAAGCCGTCTTTTTTTCAATGGGGCCAGAATGGTTACACTCGTTAATCGAACCCATTAATCCAACAGTGCGTCCCTTATGTAGTTCAACTCATAAAATGAAATTTTGGATTAATGGAGTGATGGCCTATTTCGGAAGGGTAGTGGTCTCTTTAATTACTTCACTAACAAAATTTTGCCTCCTTAGACTTTGAAAATGATTCATTTTAGTGCCCATTAGGATGATCAGGGCAGGATGAAGGTCCGTCTCTGCCACGTTTCTGAAGGGGGTCGCTGAAACTGTTTATACTTGGGGTTCTAAAGTTTGGCATGACTACGACATCTTACTGTGGTAATTTGCTAGCAGCGGCACTCGGTGGCCTGAATCCCACCTTATACTGACAGTGAGTCAGGTCAGTACTTTTTGCTTTCCTTTAATTTTTCGAATTCCTTTCTCAGCAAAAACTATCACTAGTGAGGTGAGTCTGGTCAAGACATGCCCATGCACAACGGATTCTGCCACTCACTGAGCGGACGTGAGACCAGAGGAGGAGGTGGGAAGTGGCAACTTCAGAGTACCAATGAATAAGACTTACAACTACCCAAAATGTTGAAGCCTTCTTAAAAAGGAAAAGTTGGTGCAAAGACATCCGCATCAACGCATTGTGTGCTTTCCTTGGTCTTGGGTTCGATACACCGAAATCGCATGCAGCTTACCAACGAGAAGACATTTCACGAGAGACGACGTCTTGCCAGCGATATGAACGCATTCTTTTGGTAGGTTAGTCAGCCAGTCAACAGTAATGGAATTGCGTGTATTTTGTTTCACTGGACGTCCTGGTCGTGATGGCTATGGCGTATCTACAAATTATGGGCGTGATGCAGGGAGATCTGCGAGTGGCGAAAGTAATAATAGACGTGAGTGGTTCCATAATGCTCGCTAACCTCCGATGGTAAAAATTTTCTTAGCTTCAATCGGGACTTTGCAAAAGATGAGCTTATTTGAGTCCTTACACACCCATCGGAGAAACGGCCACTCTATGGACACTAAGCGTTGATTGCTGAATTACATTCATCTTGCTTCCTCTTTTCGTTGTAGGCACCAAAAGCAATGATTGACGACCGCGAGCAGAATGTTAAAGCTGATGTACGGCCCATTGGAGCAACAGAGATTTCTGTTTGCTTCTCCACCATGATATCTTCCTGCTTCCTAATTTTGATTTTTTGTTCTAAGCAGCTTCAAATCGTACACGCATTGATACCCCGCCGCAATACCATGGCTGTGAACATGAGGCTAAAATTCATTGAGAATGTGAGTAAATGTGTGTGTCACATGCAGAGAAGGTGATGGTTAGTGGGGTGAAATGAGAAAATTGTGAGATGAAGCGACAGCAGGAAGGGAGGAGTAATATTTCTAAATGATAATTGTTTTACTTGTTTAAGGCATGTGCCTTATAAAAAGGAGAAGTGGAGGAGAAGTGACTAAAAAGTGCAAGGAAAACAATGTGCCAGCATTGAAGTAATAAATTGACGCGGTGGAAGTAAAGTTGATATGCGTCAATTGGAATGTGTTTGGAGAAAAAGAGGATAGGAAGAAAAGGAGGAAGAAAGGAAAGAAATAACGTGGTATAAGTAATAGAGGTTGACAGGGGGGCGTGAGGAAAGGAGAGAATGAGAGGCATCTACTAGTAGGCTATAAGTGGTTGAAGTTAAGGAAAGAAAGATGCGCATTGAGAGAAAGGAAGGAGGAAAGAGGGAAGATGGCACGAGGAAGCGAGGTAAGAAAGTGGGAATGATGAAGGGAGAGAGGGAAGGAAGGTCCTCTACTAATAAGCTACACGTAGGTAGGTGGTTGTGAGAGGTGGTGGGAGTAGGTGCATGCGGGTAGGTGGGATGGAGAGAAATGAAGGAGACAGGTACCGGGGGCCAAATGTGGCCACTACTAGGAGGATGTAAGGGAAAGCAAGTGACGTGGAGGAAAAAAAGCGCAAATTGGAAAAACATGATTAAAAATTTATGTAAGAAATAGACAATTGAAAATGAAAGTGTAAGAAGGAAGGCAAATAAAAGGAAGTCAAGGGAGACGTGGGTGGCACAGGACGCACAGGCAAGAGAAAGGTGTGAGTAGGAAATGCCCGGCTTCCGGTCCAGACTACCTTCCTGTCGAAGAGGAGAACCACGTTTTGCTGCTAACTGGTGTGTAGGTGCGACAATAGAGAAAGGGAAATAGGAGTGGTAAAAGAGGACGAGAAGGAGAGAAGACGCCTGCGGTGAATAGATTAATAAAAGAAGGAAAGAAGGAGCAAAGAAAAAGGGGGTTGCGCAAAAGCAGACACATCGTCTGCCGCATTTTTGGTCCTCCTCTTCTTCTCTTTCTCTTTCTTCTCAGTGGGCACCGACACCCAATCCTTATCTACTCCGAGAGCATTTGGTGAAAATTCGATGCTTGTGAACAGTCTCTCTCCTTCTCCTCCTCTCTTCATCTACTTGGATAAGTGAACGCTTTCACTTGAATGCTAACCACTGTCAGCCACTCTTTTTTTGCTTTTATATCATTAAAAAAGCAATGGCCTTTCTTTTCTGCCATAAATTATCTAAATTTTTTTAAAATAGGGGGTTACCATCGCTTAAAATGGCAATTACTCCCTGCATCAAACATATATGGCATGGATTTGTTTCTAGGCAAGGGTGATCAGTCCTCCTGCCTCGTGCTGCAGAAGCATTAAGTGAGATCAACACTAGCAAAAAAGACGTGATTGGTCTATTGTGCCAACGGCATTTGCCTAAGCCAAGCCTGTGGTGCAGCGGCTGTAGAATGGTCATTGGGAGGCACACCTTCCCATCTGCAAACTGTGCTCCCGCTCTAATATCATGACCAGGAGACGAGACAAATGAGCACTTGGCCATTTTTGCCTCAAAGGGACCGGTTAGGAGATGTACAGAGACGTTGAGTGAAACAAATGGGCCTGGACGGGGATCGCACTGCTGTCCATTTCTCAAATCAACACATCCTTGACTGATTAACAACAGATTTAATTGAAAACATTTCAACAAATAATTCAAATACTCCTGCTGCGCTTTTCTTGGCTCTACAAATGGAGAAAGGAGTGATTAAATGGCCACGTGAGTGAGGCGGTATGCTAATCAGGGAACAGAGTTAGGCAAACTGATAAAATCCCAGCCCTAAAGGCAAAGGACTCAGTCTACGCTGTAAAGTTCCTTAGGATCTGTGAGGGCCTGAACTATTCAATAGTCACACGAAGGTCACACTCAAATTGAGAGGGGCCAGGCATCCCGAGTATGTCATCTAAACGCCACTGATGCAGCCCAACATCCAGCCGCCCATTAATCTGCTGATCCAACAATCCTAGTCAACCTTTTATTCTCTTGTTTGTCTCAAGTTAAGCAAATCACCAAGTCAAAAACGAACTCGTGAGTGGAGGAAGGGGACCACTCCGGTAGGGTAACAACAACTGATGGCCTTCTTCGTGAAGAATAAGGCTGAATTCCCCACTTTTATGTCCAATTTTTATAACTGTGTTTTTAACTGCAATGTGCCCTTGGCATATGCTCTACCAGGATCACATGTTATAGCCTGATAACGCCACGTGAACTCTCATGTCACACCTATGTGATGTAAAGGATACTGAACATAAAGAATATGGAATAAAGAATACAGAATATATCTATATATATGTATATGTCAATGTATATTTATACACATCAATTCTTATGAGTGTTATTTTAAGCATCGTTGACCAAGTATGGTGAATGCATGCAAAAGACCGTCAATGACCCCATGCTGTTGTGGTAACAGATGGTGCAGTGACTTAGTTTGAAAAGTGTAGAAAAGAAGGAGAGAAGTCAATTTCAGAATGCAAAGGGATCTACTGGCAGAATGAAGGTGATAGATGCATTAACGGACGGCCACATTTAACATCTGTAGGAATTACCAACTGCCGAACAGGGAGTTGGTCGCGATTTTGCAAGTGCACTTCAGCTTGCAATTCAGCTTCATTTTTCACTCAACAATCCAATGCCAGTCAGCACGACGTTGGATTGCTGATACCAGTACAAGTAGAAGTGGGTCTGTAGAGCCGCATGCATGCATCATTAATAGTGTTAACCAATTCGCAATGAAAATGTTTGTGTTTCTTCGAGCCATCGAGCGAACTGCCTCTTTTATGCAAGCCACCTTCCAAACTTGTTCAGGTGGTGGTACACAAGAAGTACATCACTTCACCAGTCACCCACCTGACCCATGTCCGGCAAATGTGTCCTTCATTTGCGTAAACGGAGGGTGAAATCTCAACTGGACTTGCAGTTGCAATCATCGCTCCTTTGCTCGTCATCTGCTGCCACGAATCCCAAAGAATTGCAATGCTTCCCATTGGCAAGAACCGAGTAGTGTGAGGAGATAAATTAAACTAATGAGTGTTGTATGGTTTAACATTTAAATATGGATTAATAAAGAGCATTGATTAAAAGCAAATACGATGCTAGCCGCGGTTGAGGAATGACGCATGAATGTAGGCCATGTTTCCGTGTTAGCCAAGTTCCTTCATGATGAATCAGACTGACTAGTTGGGTGAAGTTGGAGGCGACAATACCTCCATGTCATCGTCGTAATGGAGAGTTATGTGCTTTGTGGAAGGCATATTGCAAGATTATGCTTTCCTGATGTCTATTCTTCTCAACTTCGCTCCTCAGCATGAGTTGCTGCAATAATAATAATAATAATCCTTGGTTTACATTGCGTGTGGCTGCAAAGCGTCAAACCGTTTGTAAACGACAATGAGAGTAGGTGCGTTGGTGCTTGGCAGAAGAAGACCGACCGAAGTAGTGCTTCAGCATTTCTGTCTTACGTAGATGGAAGCGGAGTAAACTGGTGAGTGAAGAATGGCGAATCGGATGCAGTTCCATATTCAAGAGTGATGGTTCTAACATCGGCTGCGCATTTCTGACTCCACCTTAATTAACAATGATTTGTTATGAAGACACTAGAATTGTTTCACTTTCTCTCCACTCTTGAACTTCTTCCATATTAGCCGTATCCTGCTGCATAGGGAAACGTTTAATGCATAAATGCATGCAGTTGCAACACCTTTCAGTCATTTCTACCGCTGTACTCTTTTGGCAAAGAAGTTGTGTAAATCATGCCAACCCAAAAAAGCCTTTCAAAAATTTTAGTCAAGTTCCCTTATTAGCAGCCGAGCATTATGGGCTACCTTGAAAAACTATTAGCCATTTTGAGAAAACCAAGGCATTTCAGACCTCTAACATACCACAACATTTGCCCTTCTTGTCAGTGGTCTCTTCAGCTACTCTTCGTTACGCAAACAGATACGGTCGCAGAGGTATGAGATGCTTGTGCGCGGTGTTGGTACGCAAGATAAGGAGACCGCTTTCGCCATTAGGGATTAATACTAAACTTCTTCGACCTCAATGTGGCAAGTCTAAGCACGCCCAGCCAGAGTACCTCAGTAATGCAACAAAGTTGCAGAAGTTTCTGTTAAAGTGGTGCGAAATTAAAGGCAGACGTGTGCTACTAGGCCTAAAGAGGTTATGTCTTTAGGTAGTAAAAGTTGTCTGCTTGTTGACGCTACGTATCTCAACACTTCCACTGAGGTGTGATAAAACCTTCCTGAGTAAACTTCAGCATTCCAGCTTGACGTTGATGTTGAAGAGGACGCATTGGGTCCACTGTCATTGCCATTAAACTTGGCTGTAGCATGCTCAGAAGTACTGACTGCAGAACAAGCAAATGCGCAGCGTGCACCGAGGATGGTGGAATTGACATGAGGATTGTGGATGCATGGAATGAACACAGTGTGGTATGCCAATTATCAGCATGGGGTCATGACTACTGTCATAATGCTTTCCACCACACATCACCAAATAGTCAAAGAGACCATAGTCCTACAGAACGCTCATAAGCATTGTGGCATCATCGCCAGCTATCACGAACTGGCAAGTACCACATGTCACACATATGTGACGTGCAAACATGAGTGGAGAACTCAGGGCATATCATGTAAAGTTGGTTTCATACATGACAATTACAGGTTTCAATTGAGACTTGACATAAATATTGGGAGATGCAGTCTTCTTTCCACGAAAACACTACCACCCTATGGGAACCTGCTGAACACCTAGATGCCCAGCATACCCCAATGCTGTGCTCTGCTTCCTCCACCCACTTCGTTGTTTGCTTTGCAAATTGATCCCACTGACCTAGATGAGAGACTGGAAGGTGAAGCAAGATGATAGATGCATTTGAGTTTGTGTCGGATGTGGAAGCTGAATGGGCAGATTGATGGACAGTTGGAGGGTCGGCTGCCATAGTAGCATTAAGAGGACATACTCGGGATATCTCAGCCCCCTCACTTTGAGCGAGGCCTTTGTCTGATTACTAAGTGGTTCGGGTCCCTCGGCTTCAGATGAAAGTTAGAAGGTAGACTGATTCCTTTACCTGATGACTGGGAGTTTGTCAGTTCGCCTTGATCGTGACCTCGGATTTACACGCCACCCTAGTCACCTGGGCATTTGATCATTCATTCTCTCACTTGCGTTGCACACAAATGCGCATAAAAGCGTTAAAAGATCCGTTACGCGTACTTTAAATTTACCTTTCTTACCAAGCAAAGATGTATCGATGGGTGAAATGGGCAGAAGTTAGACGCTCACCCACTCTCCTATGTAGAGCCACCGTCAAGTTTGTAGCAAAGAAGAACTGAGTGATCACTAGATTTGTTCCTTAATTGCAATAGTATCGCTTAAACGAAAACTGCAGAGGAACAAGTGATCATGCATTCGAGTACGAAGGTGTGCCTCTCAATCACCGCTCCACGGTCGCCACAGCGCAGGATGGCTTCAGGTAACTGCCGTCAGTCTAACAAACTCATCTCGTCCGTTTTCGCTTACATCAGTCTCAATTAATGCTAGGAAGACTGATCCTCAGTGTCGAATAAATGACTTGTGTCACACAAATGTGACGCAGTTGTGTAATTGTCCATTTTAAGTGACAACAATCACTACATTCTGTACTTGACCAGAATCATTGGTTAAAGGAAGCACATTAACTTATTTTCTTGATGGTTTAGCTGTTTAGAAGCCAATGCATTTGCAAATGCTGATCTGCCTTCATCGCTGATTGCAACACAAAGGACAATCAGTTGCTACACATTAGCCTCTGCAAAACCACTGTTACTCAGACCTACAACTCCGAAAATCTGCTAAGTGAGACAACTCTTGCACGATGTGGTTTCCCTACGCTAAAACCTCAAAATTAAGGACTCAAAGGACTATACATCAGCTTTAACACTCGACTGGTAGGCGTCCATCATTTTCACTGATGCTACCCACGAATAGATGTAGCATCTGGAAGGCGATAAAAATGCCAGAAGAACGCAATTCATCGAATGATGCTTAACGTTTACAGGTAAGACGTTGCTCTGACGGACATGCAAAAGCCCACTTAAACTCATATCCAACAAAATTTTGACTGTAGTCAAAGTCGGACGAGCTTCACGGTGCCATCCACGTCAACCATCACAATCACTGGTCACAGATCTCTGTGCACCACCTCCTCAATCTCTACATACATCAGAGCAATCACGACCCAGACGTCCAGTCAAGCAAAGAACGCACAAGTCCATGATTGCTGACTGACTGACCGATAAAACGAATGCGATGGTGTCGTTGACAAGACTTCAGCTTTTGTAAAGCCTCTTTGCTCTGTGGTGAATTACACCCGCTTTGATGCGAAAAGTGCATGGACGAGACTTGTTTAACTGTGTTCATTATCTGCTACTGTGCTGTAAATGAAAAACTTCTGCCTCTTGTGCCGTTGTGGAGCTGGTTATACCACAGTTGAGACAGTAAGGTAGCACTGGTTGCAGGGTTCATGGGTGTGCTTGCAGCAATGTGGCAACGATCGCAAGCCTGAACAAATCAGAATCACTTTCAGTGAAACCCATTATGTAAGAAGCATGTCCTCTGCTTAATCTGGAAAGGCTGATTTGCCTCATCAAATGATTGACATTGTGTTTCTCTACTCATTGTAATAAGGGGTAAATTAGTTGCGAGTAAGACCAAAGAGTGGGTTCTACGAAACCAAATGTCCTATTCTTCAATTCCGCGCCGTATGCCACTACGTGTCCTGCCGTTAGATGCGACGTGATTCGAATAGGAAAGAAAAAGTTTGGAACGATAAGAGAGAAGGCGACAGTGGGCAACAATCTCAGCAATAGTGCGAATGAGGTTGGCGCTGTCCAGTTGGCGTCCGTCAGCAGGCTTGAGGCAGTCGCGAAGAGCACCGTCGGGCACGAACTCGGTGACAATGAGGGCTCCACTGAAGGGTACATCAAAAGAGACAAAAAGGAAACGCACGATGCGTTGATGCGGAAGTCTTTGAATCCTCCTTCCCAACTCACGGAAGGTTTTGTCACTCTACGTGGACATGCCTAAACCAGACCCATCTCACTGTTGACTTGTCTTTGCTTTGTAAGAGAAAATGATTCCAAAATTTAAAGGGATACAGAGAGAACTGGATGTAAACTCTAGTTTCAGATGACATTGAATTCTCCACCAGATTACTAACCCAGTCAATAATCACAGAAACAGTTGTCTTAAGGCAAATGAGGTGGGCATTTTGCGTCTAATCTGCTCTTGCACCAGTGCCACCAAGCAGTTTTTTTGGGTCCCATTAAGCCACTCGGGACGTGCAGACAATGACTACTAGTCAAGTGCTTTGTTTCAGCAGCCTCACTATGTCACTTCTAGTCTACAAAAGTCAGGCGTTGCCGCAAGCATCAGCAGCCTCCATTGCAGATAAAAGAGCGTATGGTGTTTTGCTAAATACCAGCATCATCCTCACACTTCACCGGACCGGTGATCTCCGACGGTCGCACCACCGCTTTAGCTAGCCTCCCCGTGTTATGTTGGGGCCTAGTAGTTGAGCCAAGAAGTCAGGCTTGTTTGCTTGTTTTTGTGGCCCTACTAACAAGATTTAAGTAGGACCGGTCAAAGGGAATTGAATTCACTGCGAAATAGATTTTAGATGCAGTGTACTATTGCTTTTGCTTGCTGTTTTACGATCCATATCATCCTTACAAAATTTACAAAAGCAAAAACAAGTTTTGGAAGCATAAAAGGCGGGTTAGGTGTCAGTAATTTAAATCCGTTTAACATAAGTTAGAAGTTTTGTGTCAAGAAGAGCCTGCTTTTAACTTCCAAAAGAGTTTCTCAGATGATGGTCGGCGTTCCAGCTGTGCTACTTAGCAAAATTTCATAAGGCGGTATAACTTCTGCTTCACTGGCACAGCCATGGTATTGAGGCGAGGGAGGCGTCCGCCCTCACAAAGTAATTTGTGCAATTAATTAACCCTGCGATCTAAAGGGATTTGGGATTATTAAATTGTAATAAAAACTACAGAAAAAGGATTCATTGCATGAAAGTGAGTCAAAATTTCGGCGGTTTTCCAACACCTAAAATTTGCTAAGTGAGCCAACTCTTGTACGTTGCGTCTCTTTCCGCTAGAACCTCAATCATGAGGAGCCAAAGGATCATTCATCAACTTTAACATATAGCTGATAGCCGTCTATCCTTGCTTTTAATGCCGATCATTTATAAGAAGTAGCACCCAGAAGGCGATAAAGAGACAGAGAAGTACAATTTACTCATTATTAAGCTGATCAGCTTAGGATAAATGTTCGCTGATGCCACAAAAAAATGGAGCTATAAATATAAATTTTGGCACGATCATAGCATTCTAATGCAGTAACTTGCTAATCCTAACACTCGGGAGTCTGAGTTTCGCCATAAGTTCACAGCAGATCGGGTCAGTCTTCTGCATTCTTTTTGCTTTTTGATTACCCTTGTCTTTCCTATCAAGATCCATCAAATTGAGGTGGGTCAAATTAAGGCACGTTCACAGAAGAAAGTAGAAATTAGCAACTTTTGTGTATTACATGTCAGTATATCTGATTCGGGTCTCATACGCAGGTTGAGGGCAGCAGTGAAGGAGATCACTGACGCCTTAAACCTCAAAGCCTATTTTGAGGAAAAATGGATTACGCAATGACGCTGGCACTAACGCATTGTGCGCTTCATTCGGCCTGCGATGCACAAAATTGGCGCGCAATTAATAACCGAGAGAAACAAATACTAGCGGGGCAGAGTAGTCAAGGCTGGGGAAAGGAAG
Organism: Taenia hydatigena; assembly: GCA_036345935.2. NCBI lineage: Eukaryota > Metazoa > Platyhelminthes > Cestoda > Cyclophyllidea > Taeniidae > Taenia > Taenia hydatigena. The sequence goes on from JADWOT020001179.1 coordinate 18,807, forward strand.
AGGTGAATTAAGATAGGGGAGGCAGGAAGAGAGAAAGGGGGTGGCACGATGAATAGAGGTGAGAAAGAGGGAATGATGAAGAGGTAAATGGGAGAAAGAGCCTCTGCTAATGTCAATGAAAAGCCAGGTCTCATCCCGCTCTATTGATTGCTTGATCCGTCACTCGCAAAATCTCCCCGGCCAAACGTGGAAGTTGTACGTCGAAGTCTTGCCACCCTGCATAACTACACAGCTTCTAACTATTTCCTATTCCGACATCAACCAATCCCGAATGTCTGCCAGCGGTACCATAATGAGACCCAATTTAATAATCTGATTCCTTCCATAGAGTCAGCTCTACGACAATAACCTGTTTGGCATCCACCCTGATGCATACCGCCTATTCGCATACAGAATTAAACTGTCTGAATTAAAGGATTGATTGCAGAAATAGCAAACGCTGACGGTCTTCGCACCATCTGCAAAAAACGAATGAGTGCAGCAAAGTATAATGCTGCGCATTGGTCAAAAGGCGTGTTGCGCATTCGTGACGTGGTTCAGCATTGATGTCGGTATTGGAAGGTAATGGTTTTAGAAGGGTTGTGCAATCACACAAACATACGTAGACACCATCGTCCTCATGCATATCCTCGCCATTATGTACCGCCTTACATTGTTTAGCACACTCACTTTACGATAAACGATGCCATTTCTAGATTGTAAGATGTTCTCTGTTCTCTGAATAATTCTGTGATCATCGATATGTCACACCCGGGAGGTGTGACCCAGTCCACCAGAATAGTGTCCCACACGAATCAAGTTCAGCGTTGCGACTCGTAGCTCTTGTGACAAGACAAACGTACACTGTCACTGCCTGAGAGGTCGGCACTGCTTGTCTAGATCCCAAACTTTCCCATAGTTCAGTTCAACCAACAATTGTTTTTTGGGGTCTAAATTCTTGGTGCTGTTGGTGCTTCGTATGTATCCGCAGAGAACGCATAAAAGACTCCATGGCCTTTAACACCTTACCGTGCCGATAACTAAATCCATGAGATCTGCTGATCAGTTTGGAATTTAGCTATTCAGGTGGATGATCCGGTTGGTTAGTCGTTTAACAATTTGGCCGGCAGCTAATTTAAACCCGACTAGCTGGCCATCAAAGGCGGCTCTGACTGCAGGCAAATTAGGTGCTGCCAACCTGCGTAATTATACGTGGAGAACATGATAGCACAATGACGTGGTCGACTGCGGCGCTCCCAACTCTCAATCAAACAACTCATGCTCATGTTCTCTTGATGATGTGATACCATGGCGGCAAGATGGTGTATGGACTCCAGAATTAATTGCCAATCGAACATGCAACACTTGCATGGGCAGTTGAGCCACGAGTATGTAGAAATATTGGGCACTTCAAGCAAAGGAATCCAGTAAATTTACATTCACATGCTTATCGGAGTCCTGCTAAGGATGCGTTGCTCCCTTTTGCATCGAAAGATCAACCTCATGGTAATTAAGCCTTTCCCATCTCAATGGCACTCACACGATTTGAGGTTAGCTTTGGTCCAGATTTGAAACCTGATTATGGTTGCGACTGCGAATCATAACTCGTAAGGCCTACCGATCTCAAGTTGATGCCTTCTCAACTGAGCAACATTTAGAGAGCGCAAAAATTAGTCACTAGAAAGCAAAATCAACTTTGTCTAATTTTAAAACCTACATTCTTTGGTCTTCAGCGTGGACTCAGCATGTACACACACCAGTGTAAAGCGGTGAGTGAATTCACAAATCGAATTCGAAGATGGGAGGATAGCAACAAAGGTTGAGGCGGGAAATAGGCGTTACGGTGTCTGCGAGTACACGCCGCCAGATGGCACGCATGTGATGAGGCGGTCCGCGGGAAAGTAGAAGAAGTCAGTAATATCTAGTCGCACGTACAATCATTCTTTCTGACCGGCTACTTAAGTCACACAATGTATGCAAACAGCCTTTGATGCACTAAAATTACATTCCGAAATTATTAATACTTTGAAAATTCTTATACACAACAGTTAAATGTTGAGGGATAAAGCTACCATTATAGCCTGCGAAAATGCCTCTACGCTAATAATAGCACCGAGCTGATACATTGCCTACCTTCCAACAATTCCAAATCACTTTAATTTTGTTCCCAATCCACCCACTGCATCAATAAGTGTTAATCTGATCAAGTATCACTGTATATCGCTTATTGGGAAAGCTTCTAAGCGTTCAATAGAATGCCATTATAGATCATTTAATCATAAAAATACATGAGCGTGTAAGGCTTTACTTCTCCTCCAAATGACATGGAGACAGGCCCACTGTACCATCTCCACCAAATTTATCGTCCAATTGTTTTGCCACCTGTTGCACCAAATGCGACAACTATCAAATAACTTGGAAAAAGGACGAAAGTAGAAACCACCTAAGACCTCGAACATCTTTCGCATGCAGTCCAAGTTCGGGTGGAGATCCAATGCATGCCACATCGAGCCTGTCACAACAAGCGTTTGCCTTGACGTGAGGACATCGTCTATGGCATTCAGGTGTCCACAATCCCGACGTTCAAAATCAGTAAAATCAAGATACAAAATGACACAGTCGTAGTCGCTCTGCTGCATTATTTCTCTTCCTTCTCCACCTTCTGACCATTCACGCATGTCCAGTTCGGTGCCACCTGCCGTCCCGAAAAATGGATTCCACTGGTCTGTAAAGTTCGGAACATCCGTAGATACGTCCAAGAAGATGCGAACGGAGGAAGCAGAGTGCAGTACTGGCAAATCGCATTTGTAGCGTTTCATCTTAAATGGCGGAACTCTTGTGCAACGACATGGCGTGGTGATCAAACAGCTGATCGGAGCTTGTGCATCAGCAGGAAATGCTCTCGACGCAAGGTTACGATAGAAAATCTCTGCGTTATCGTAATACTCTCTTGCATGATCATAACAATGGGAGCATTCCTCTGCGTTTGTAAAGAAAAGCACCCAGCAAAGGTGTGCGTTTAGCCATTTCATATCCTTTGCACTGTGGTGGATACTAAGTGTTTGAATGGGAAGGTCTTGGTTTAGTCGTTCATCTGTGGATTCCTCCTAAAACAATTTCTAATGGTAAATTTTAGCAACTTTTAGAGAGGATATAAAATTCGAAAGGCAAATAGTAAAGTCATGCAATGGGCGTAGATGTTTTTAAACTTACCACAGACATTGCTACGCAAAATCTGGTGCAAACTATCCAAATGCAGCCTCTTTTATGCGACAAGTGATCATCATTAAGTTCCAATCACTCCTCTCATCCAGCCAATCAGCAAAACCCAACGATCAGCATGGATTCCTTGGTGCTACCTAAATCCGTCTGGCTGCTGATTTATTGCTCACTGATTAAAAATGTGTGAGATTTTCTAATGCGGCTTATGAAGCATAATGCATTAAAATATTAAAGCTCATTGTAGCGTGATTTGCAAATCGATATGGAAAAGATGTTTTTGATGTAATAAACAGGGCACAAGTGACTATACTCATGGACTGGTATGCAGATCCACCTTTAAGATGTTGGCTAAACTAATACAGATTGTAAAATGTGCCTGTGCACTGCTTTAGACAATAAGTAAGAATTATCGTACCTTGCTGTTACTAGCCTGGTTCGATTTAAATTGGCAAGTCTTTTTTAAGTAAACCAACCCCAAGCAGATTATACGAATGTGTGTTAATTTTTACTTATATCTTTCTCATCGCTCTACATGACTGACAAACGCTTCAACATCCTGCATGTTCTTAAAGTCACTTTATTCGCTACTGGATCGTTCCACATGTTGATGGCCTAACTGTCGCAACCATCTTGGCAGCTGGCAACAAGCAGATAGTACGAAATAGATAGATGGATGAATCAATGAAGCTGGTAAATGGTTGGATAGTTAATGCGGGATCTGCTTATACTACAGTTATCGTAAGCTGTTTAAGCACAAACTAGAAGGGTGGATAGAGGCGAAAAAATTGACGAGTCCCGATTTCCCGTGTGCACATCGACTTACGATTCAGTTTCATTTTTACTCAACAATTCAATAGCAGTTAACACGACGTTGGATCGCTGTTACCGATACAAGTCGGAGTGAGCCTGTGCAGCTGCGCACACACATCAATTAAGGTGTTAGCTATATTGCAATGAAAATGTTTTGGTTTCTTCCTCTGTGAACTGCCGGTCCTGTTATCGAGCGAGTTGCCTTTTCATGCAAACCTCCTTCCATACTTAGCCGATTGGTGGAACACAGGAATCGCATCACTCCAGCCCATCGCTAGTGTCTGTGCTCCTTATTCTCATCACCTAGTTCATCACTTGTTCTTAGAGTCGCTCCAGTTTTAGGCTACGAATCGCGGTAGTTACGAGACTTCGATGGTGATGCGCCACGTGTCTGCAACGTTCCATTTTGCACTGTGGTCAACGCAATTGCCTCCGCATCCTTTGAGAGCTAGTGATAATCCTTTGGAAACGCATCTAATTGTAGCCAACGCCATGTTGGCGCGTGTACCGAGGGTCGAATCGCAACTGAGTTTGCGATTGCATTGTCATTCCCATGCCATCCTTACCCACGAACCTCAAAGGGTCCAAATGATTCCTATTGACAAGAAGCAGGTCGCATAGGGCAATAAATTCAAACAACAAGTGTTTTGTGGATTAATATGAAAATGTGGATTGAAAATGAGCACCAATATAAAGTGGTTGCGATGCACAAACTCCGACGAGATAAAAATATCTTTGCACGTGAGGAAAACATGCTGCGATCGGTTTGACAGCGACCAATTCAACAAGTGATTGAAGCACAACTGTAATCAAGATGGGAATGACATGCTATTAAGCTATTTTGATGAGCACGTAGTCTCTCGCAATTCGTAGTCTGCGCTTTCGAGGAACCCACATACAAAGCAGTCACGAGTAATTTTGACTTAGTGGTTAAATGATGAGGATGTGATTGGATTGTAGGCTGACAAACAGCGAGGGTGGCCGAAGCGTTGTGCTTGATAAACTACAACAATTCTTAAGGTCCTTCCTAGCTTGCTGCTATATTTTGTTGGAATCGAAAATGAATGGCCAGTGCAAGTCTACACCCCTTTGCTAAAGGGGCGTCACGGACCCACCTACGTCGCACAACAATGAAAAGGTGTATTCATGGGAGAACCATCATCGAAGAATTGCTATTAATGGAATGACATTTTGCAGCTGCACGTAATTTGGACTAGCAATTATTCCTCCAATGTATTAAATCCAGTGTTCGGTCAGGGAGGGGAGGAAGGTTAAAGTTGCCTTGTGTTTTTCTAGAAGCACGTGTCTCGGCATCGCAACGGTGGCATCGAGGTATTGCTGTCTTCCGCAACGATCGACTAAAAAGTACGTCTTAACGTTCCCTTGGTTAAGTTATACCAACTCACGAATTTTGTTTTAAACGATATTCTCTCATCGCACCTGCAATCAGCTCTCTCTAACATATGTGTCATGATTCAAATCCACAAATCTCTTTCCTGATTCAATTTCTTATACTACCGTAAGCTTGTTATATACAAGCGGTCAGAGCAACGATGCCATGCGGTAAGTGGGAAGACTATTTACTATTGCAAGATCTAGTAAAGTGGTGCTATAACTTAACAGCCCGCTACAGTAGAACGATAAGTGTGGAAGAAATATTCGCACACAGCACTTGCAGCGCTTTAGTGATTTTTAACTTTTTAATGCAAACTAGGACAAGAAAGGACGTGGATGAGCTTTTTCAAGCATGTCATGCTTGCTCTACCAACGCATGGACGCAAATTCAACCAGCCTCGCAATTTGCTAAACTGCGGCGAATACGTGGTCACCATCACCATTCACTGAGCTATCATTACTCGTGACCTCTTTCTGTACTAGCCAAGTGAAAACTGAGTTGACGCTTTGTGAGACCAGCTAGTTGGCTTCATTAATACGATAAATTGAAACTCCATTTTCAGCCTTTGGCCATTAATCAAACATGATCCAAGGAAAACAATGCTACTTTGCATTGACAGCATGGGAGTGACCCTCTGGGGATTGTACAAAGTCACAATGCATTGGAGATCTGATTCCCCATCATATCTTTCTTGAGTAAAATTACTATTGCAAATAGCGCTCCCAAACCCACTGATCATTTTTAAGGCGTTTGCAATTAGTAACTTGAAGTAATCGGCTCTGATCTTAGAATACTTAATTAACGCATTTCTCCTCTGTAGCGCTGAGACTTACCTAACATCGTTAACTTGGCTCTGACTGTATGTCTAGTCCTGGATGACATTTAAAAGTAATTAACTATAAATCCAGTAGGGGTTCCCCACGCAGGTTTGAATTCTGCTTGCAATGGTGCCAACCTTCGTATTTTCGACATCGTGCACCTCCTAGCACACATTCATTTATCATCATAATCCCGGCGTTAGGGTCTGTAATTATTCCTGACGTTCCCGAAGCAAAACGCGTCTGGAAGGTCAGGTTTCAAAATTGGGTTGCAAGCCTGCGCTCTAGACTCTCTGTTGCTTTGTAGTTCGTCATCCTAACTACATGCCAGACCTGCTCTACATCAACACAGCGGCATCAGCAACAACTCGATGGTGTACGGCATCGATGCCACTCCAGCAGTGGGTAGACAAACCACGGCTAATACACGCGCCTTTCATTCGCATAATCTATTTACGCGGTTTATGCTTGAGAACATTTCAATTTTAGGCTACAAATAACTGCACTTCTGAGGCCTCTATGGTGATGCGCCATGCACCTGCCACGTGCCACTCTGAGCTGTTGTCGAAGTAAGTGCGTCCGCATTTGTTGGAAGGCAGATGAACTGCTGTGGAGACCACGATCGTATAAAACGCAATGTTAGTACGAAAGTCGCATTTGTTATTCCATCGCATGCCATCCTTACTCACGAACCTCCAAGGTTCGAAGTGTTTGGTGCTGACAAATAACGGGTGGTAAGAGGTGACAACTTAAAATGATGAAGGTTTAATGGGCCTACATTAGAATGTGGACTGATGAAGGGCACTTCATTCAAGCGAATGCAGTGCATGCCGTGGTCAAGGCATGCTAATGATTCCGTCTGGCTAAATGAGTGTATCCGGCTATGGTTTGAAACATGCACATGCCTAATAGAATTTTGCTTAAGGTTCTACTTTTATGCGCAAAAAGGTGAAACAAATAAAATCATTTTTGAAGTAACTAGGATGTGAATTTCTCTTAACTGCAAAGGTACATCGTAGGAGAACAACAGTGTTAAATTTGGTTGTAGCTAGTGCTACCAATAACTATAGAAAGACTTGATTTTAGCGCTGTTAAAGGAATGCTGAATGCATTCACCGTTTTACGCATTGACTATCCCTATGTGCCAGGCACTTAATGTCTGAAAAGAGGACAAAAGCGGTGACCGTCGAGAAGGTCTAAGGACTGCACTTCGCCATGCCAAATGCAAACTTTGAGCGGCTGCCGCTTGACATCAACAGTTAAATAAGATGGACGGCTGTGATGAATGGTATTTTGCACTTGCATCGGTTAGTCAGCATGATGGCAGTGAGGCTAAAGATCCCTGAGCTTTTGTTTGCTACTTAGCGATGTCAGAGTGGGCAATGACATTATTGTTTCTGCTACTGTGTTCTTCGAGATTATCATATTTCTTTCAAACCTTGCGTTTTACCGTTTATCAAGCGTCTTTTTACTTGGTTTATAGCACTCACTCGCAAACTTAGGCCTCACCTTCTGTTGAAGTCCTCACCCACAAGGCCAACCTATTCTGCTCACACTAAAAGCAATGTATTCACGAATCCTTCCGTTTATTATCTCACACACTAATTCAAAAGCCACATCAGATGGAAAGGAGACGACCTGGTAAGGTCATATCTGAACATGCAAGCCTTGACCGTGAAGTACACGATTGGTCTCGCACATCAGGTTAGGCATCCGCAGACTAAGGCCGTCTTTAGGCAAGACGCAACAAAAATGTAGTGATTAATGGCGCGTCAACGTCTTATGCTTCAATTCATGATCATTCCTCAATGGGTTGGGGGACCTGCACCACTGCAACGAAAGAAACAATAGTATTGCGGCAACTTTTTTCTTACCACTTAATAGCCATCGGCCATAATCGACAAAAGAAGGCAAATCAGGTGTAATAAAGCGCATAAGAGAGTGGATCCGACTCCACATAACGCGTTGACTGTTCACCATACGAAGCACGTCGTCGTCTTGCCATACTTTAAATCATAACCCAGATCCATGCAGCATCAAATCATATCGACTCGCCTTCTCACTTTAACTCTTCCCTTCTTCACCTCAATTCTCTGCCTCCTATTCGCAAAGTCAACTCACTAAAGGGAACAGAAAATGTACAATAGCAAAAACATGCGACGCTTTGGAAGGCACTAAATATCAGGGTTCATGCTAAAAACTACCCAGTACATAACGGTAATGTTTGATCCGCCCGGCGGATGCATCAGGGGAAGATGCTTAGGTGATTGCTATATGGTGCATGATCAACAATCTACCCAGCGCCATTCAAGTCATTCAAACACTAGCCCAGTCCTAACAACTAAATACGTATGATGGGAAGTCTTTCGACACTATTATGCCTCCTATGCAATCACCGATACTGTAGGCCAGTTCCTCATCTGATCGATGTTAGGAACAACGCATTAATTCAGGCGAAAGCTGCTGTTTCTTTGACTGTAATCGACAAATTACGCAGTGTACTTGGAGTCGTAAGGCGAGAAGTTCTGATTACGTGGCCTGTTGCTGTGGAAAGACCATCCTTGATGAAGATAACTTGGCAAGTCAGCATCTAATTTCAAAGAAATGCACAAACAATTCTTGGACCGATAATTCATTTCCACGTTATTCCGGGAAGAGCACTGAGGAGAGCCTGTGGGCAAGGAAGTGAGGAAACCCTGCACAGGAATGGCTAACATGACTGCTTTCCTATCTAATTCGAATGACGAATCCATCGCCGACTTATCGACTGGGAGGAAAGGGCGATGATATCTGAGTATTTTGACATTTTTGCTGTTGCCACTAACGTCAAGTGGGTGAAGCATGCATGAACGCGACATAAGAAACCGACGTACTGTCGAGTTCCAAAACTACTAACTAACCTTTTAGTCTCCCTAATTACTTCTTCTTAAACGTTTAATAAATTAGCAAAGCAGATCACAAGCTTCTTGCATCATTGATACCGCCGTGGCGAGATTTCGTTTCGTGATTTTATCAGACGTCACCCCCATCCTCCCCTCTGCAGTTCGAGTTACACTTTGCGGCTCAGTTCCGCCAAAATCGCCCTTTTCATGAAACTTACAACAAGTCGTTTGAATTGCCTTCTCTTGCTGTCAGACGTTCTTTGCAAATGAGTGGGTCCTTCAACGCTGATAAGCTTAACTATCGTGAATGCAACGCAAGCTTCTCCTCCCGTGTAACTAACTCCAATCTTCCTAAGCATAGTGAAATTGGCTCTCATTTGGGCCCACTACAATACCCACCTTACAGTCCTCCATGGGCGGATTTTAATCGAAGCCTACATTTCCAACCTCTGCAAGCCTTCAGAGGCAACTCACGTGTAGGCTGCTTCTCGGCATGTGTCTAAGTGTTTTACTTCTAATTTAGGTCACTATCATTAACAGGATATTACCAAAAATCGTAACCATCTTCATGCCCATTTTAACATTAACTGTTTTGACTAATCCGATAGCTAAACAGGCAAATATTTGAAGGGAAGCACGGAACATTAATGCCATCAATATAGTGAATATTCCATTTCCTTTAGTTGACTCAAAATTGCTTTCGATGCCTCTGCTCCTGCGACTTCTAGGAACGGGTACGTACTATGCCCAGCAGGATGAAATCTGGATGTTGTCTAGGGTAGGAATCACTCGAAATGACGTGCTCTGAGATGGTTGCCATCGAGATGTGGCCAAGTCTTCGATATCTATGAGCATAACAATCTCATTGAATTATTTTATACAGGAAATTCAAGGAAAAGCAGCGTAAACGTGTACAATCGCAAAGCAAAAATGCAAAGACATAGGCAATCTGCATGGCTTTTGCCCTTTTTCTGCATCAGTGCCACGAGATTAAGTGTGACCGATTCCACGGAAAAAACCACTACTTCGCAATGGTTGGAATAAGATGCACTTTATTTGCGAAATTACGCATTATTATAGTGAAGTGTGCACAGTTCAACGGTTTTATCATTAATTCGGCTGCTCACGCTTTTACTGGATTACAAACGCTGCACGGACTAGCTTTTAAAACATGGAAAGTCGTGTGATCATAAGCGTTAAATTCAAAGCAAGTAAATTTCAGCTTCGTGTCCGCACTTTCATCACCAGCGCCAACTCACCCACTTGACATGCAGGCGGCCTAGCGTCTTCAGAGTGAGCACCTGACAAAATTGTAAACTTTGAGTACAACTATTTTAACTAGTGTACGCCATTCTATCCACAGGCATTTTTTGCGACGAACGAGATGAACGTTTTGCATTCCGATGTTCCACAACCATCTTAAATGTTCTCTGATTGCATAGCGTTAAAATTACACATTCGCACTTGCAATCACTTGTATATGTGACTACGTGATTACTGCAGACCAAATATTACACTTCCATGAAAGCGGCTGTGCTCCATTGAAGTACGTATTACGTACGTATTACGAAATTCACCAGTTTGGTGGCTTTCATGCATGAAATCACACTACCATCCCTCCTTGGACTAAGAAGACTCTGCTGAAATAATTACATGAATGCTAGCAGTGACGCGTGGAAGTCAAACAATACGCTGGGTAGCAGGAGGCCTAATTTTCTATAAGGGTCTGCAACCTAGCCTGCAATGATTACGTCAGAAGTTCAACTTTACACCCTACAGTCGCCACAATCCATGGATTTTCGTCTATCGGTTCAACCACTGCAAATCCATCCGACTCCACGGTCCCAGTGCTTGCATGCACCATTTCACATGTGCTGATCTGCTTTCACGGCAAAAGATAAACAACGAACAATTAGTTGCCACAGGTTAGCGCCTCAGAAACCCTTTGGTTGCCTAGGCTCACAACCAGGCTGTCTCCTCTGACCAGCTCTAAGCGACTCATTGAGACTCTTCTTGCACACTTCCCTGCGTTGTGAAACGGATATCAGGTTAGACAGTCAGCATAATTCTAACCACGTATAATCAAGCCGGACTCGAAGCGGTCGACAGGTGAGCATGGCAGATTTTATGTAGATCGCAGTTACTTTCCTGTAGCGTGACCATCTACAGTCGGCAGTGAAAAGAGCACATTAAAGTCCCACTTAACACTTGCCCACTCAGACAAGCTTTCTTCCTTCACTGCGATTTCAGCAGCACACTACTTTGCTGACATCTCTTTGGTAAAACACCCAGACCGGTCTACAAGTCGGATTTAGATCCATGATCAGTCTGCTTCGAGCATCTATCTTGGCTATATTTTGGGTATAATTGCAAAAACTTTGTCTCCAATTGTGTACCACTAAGCAAAGTAATCTAATTACTAATGCCAAATCTAATATTTAAATGTTAAAAGAATAAAAAGGAGCGAAAAACTCTGCACTGTAGGATCGAAATTACCTCACCATGGGGCTAGGTGTTTCTGTCAAATAACGCTCAGACATCAAGTCTGAACGGTGTCAGTAAATGCAATATTTTACAGGCAAAACTGTCGCTAGAGGAGAAAAATATGCTTTGGTTGCTTCATATTGTGTAATCAGGCGTGCTTTAAACACAACCTTGTCAACCCACACATGTTGGTTTTGTGGCCTACTGAAAGGAGATAAGTAGGAGCGGTAAGGGAGATTAAATTTACTGCAAAACAGATTCCAAAGACAGTTCACCATTGCGTCCTTACAAAAGTTATGAAAGAAAAACACGAGTTCTGGACGCAAACAAAGTGGATTTGGTGTCAGTAATTTGTCCTCTTTTAGCACAGGGCATTGTGATTGTTTGATCAGTTACCTGCGAAATCGCTCAGAACAAAAAGTGGAATGAATTGGTCCAAGTCTAGCTACCCTGCTTAACTACATGGCTTCCAACTTTTTCCTATTCCAACATCAACCAAGTTACATTGTCGGCCAGCAGTGCTATATTGAGACTGAATTTAATAATCTGATTCCTTCCATAGAGTCAGTTGTACAACAGTAAACCATTTGACATCCACCCAGACGCATACCGTCTATCCGCATGAAGAGTCAAAATGTCTGGATGAAGGGCCGATTGCAAAAACAGCGAATGCCGATGATATTTGCACCATCTGTAAAGAACGAATGAATTCAGCAAGGCCTAATGCAGCTCAGTGGTCGAATGCTTGTCAGCCATTCATGACGTGGGGCAGTACTGGTATTAAAAGGTAATAGTTGTGTGGGGGTTGTGCAATCACACAAATGCACGTAGGCATCATCGTCTCCATGCACACTGTTGCCGTTATCATCCGCATTGCATTGTTAAGCGCACTCACGTTACAGTGCAATACAATACAATCTCTCGATTACAAGATATTCCTTGTCCTCTGATTAATTCTGTGGTCACCGGTATGCCACACCCAAAATGTGTCACCAATTTCACCAAATTATTGTGCCACATCAACACTGCTCAGCAATTCAAATCGCCGTTCTTGCAAAAAAGACAAACGCACACCGCCACTGTCTGAGAGGCTGACAATGCTTGTCTAATTTCCGAAATCGACCTTGGTTCGGGTCAACCGAACAATTGTGCTAGGGAATCCTAATTTTTCGTGCCGTTAGTGGTGCGCATGTGTCCTCAGGGAACTAGAAAAGACAGCACGGTTCCTGCGAAATCAGCTTGCCAATGAATAAACACATGAGAGCTGCTGGTCAGATGCGAGGTTAGCTGTTCAGGTAAGTGGTTTGGCTGGTCAGTTATTTTCCGAATCGGCCTACAGCTAATTACATTCTGACTGGCTTGCCGTCAAATGTAACTGTGACTGCAGATGAATAAGGTACTGCTAACATCGTCACGTCTCACTAGTATTTATACGAGGAGAATATGATAACGCAATGAAGTGGTCGAATATCGCGCTCCAAACTCTCACTTAAATTACCAATGCTCTTGTTCTCTTGATGATGCGACAAGATGGTGTATGAACCCTAAAATTAATTGCGGATGGAACACACAACACTTACATAGGAGATGAGCCACGTGTATGTAAAATATTGAACGCTTTAAGCAAAAGAAAAACCGACAAACCCACTTTTACAGGCTTATCAGATTTATGCTGAAAATGCGATGATCTGTTTAGTATTTGAAAGGTTAATCTTGTTGTAATTAAACCTATCTCACCCATGTTCTCAGTGATTCCAGAGGAAAGTGCAAAGCACAGACGGCTAACACGATTAGACCATATTTTGCCAATCAGTCGATTTTTGGCACAGAGTACCCAAAAGCGCTCAAAAATTAGGGGCGTAATATCAAAGGCTCATTGATTTCATGGGTCATCTTTCATATCTCAATGTCACTTGCACGTTTGGTGGCTAGCTTTGGTCTTGACTTGAGATCTGGTGATGATTGCGACTGCGGATCATAACTCTTAACGCTCGCCAATATGAAGTTAATGCCCACTCATTTAAACAACGTTTAGGAAGCGTAAAGTTGGTCATAAGGCAGCAAAATTAGCGCTGTCTAGTTTGAGAATCCACATTCCCTAGCCTTCAACGTGCATTCGATGTGTACACTGACCATCACAAAGCGGTTAGTAAATTCACAATTCAAAATCGGTGTTTAGGGGTCAGCAGCGACGCTTGAATCAGGAAAAATGCGTCCCAGTGTCTGAAAGAACACGCCACCAGATGTCACGTGTGTGGCTATGTAGCCCTCAGGAAGGCAGAGTAAGTCAGGAATATCTAATCGTGAAACCAGGCATCACTTCTGACCAACTAGTTAAGTCACATAGTGTAAGCAAACAGCCTTCTCACACGCTATGGATAAGTATTGAGAAATAAAGCCACCATTATAGTCCACAAAGGCGCCTTCACAAAGATAGTCGTACCAAGCCAATAAATTACCTACGGCTCCACAGTTCCAAATCACTCTTATTTTGTTCCGAATCTAACCACTGTATTCATAAAAAGTGTAGGTCTTTTTAAGCACCATTACACCATTGCACTGTACTATCTCTACCAAATTGATCATCCAATCGTTTTGCCACCGGTTGCACCAAATGCAAAAACTATCAGGTAAGTTGGAATAAGGGAAAAAGCGCAAACCGCCTAAGGCCTCGAATATCTTTTGCAAGCAGCCCAAGTTCGGATGGAGGTCCAACGTCTGCCACATCGAGTCTGTCACAACAAACGTTTGTTTTGACGTGAAGACATCGGCTATGGCATTCAGGTGTCCACAATCCCGCCGTTCAAAGTCAGGACAATCAAGATATAAAATGACAAAGTCGAAGTCGCTCAGTTGCATCCTTTCTCTTCCTTCTCCACCTTCTTCAGACCACTCACGCAGGTCCAGTGCGGTGCCACCTGCTGTCCTCAAGAATGCATCCCACTGGCTTGCGAAGTTGGGAACATCAGTAGACACGTCCAAGAAGAGACGAGTAGAGGAAGCAGAGTGCAGTACTGGCAAATCGCATTTGTAGCGTCTCATCCCATACGGCGAAGTTTTCGTGCAGCGACATGGTGTGGTGATCAAACAGCTGATCGGAGCCTGTGCGTTAGCAGGAAACTCATCCGACGCGAGGCCACGAAAGAAATTTTCTACGTCATCGTAATGCTACCCTGCACGGTCATAATAATGTGGATTGCCCTCCGCCTTTGCAGAGAAAAGCATCCTGCAGAGGTGTACGTCCAACCATTTCATGTCTTTTGCATCGTGGTGGATACTAAGAGCCTGCATCGGGATGCCTTGATTTAATCGTTCCCCTGATAACTCCTCCTAAATTGAAAACTCAATAGCAAAATTCAGCAACTGTCAGAGAGAATGCAAATGTCAAAGGGATTTAATAAGGTCATTCAATGAACGCAGAGCTAATTAAACCGACCTTAGACATTACCACGCAAAATCTGATAAGAACTCTCCAAGGGAAGCCTCTTTTATGCAGCAAGTGATCATCAACGTCCAGTTCTAAGCACCTCTCACATCCATCCAACCAGCAAAGCCCAACGACCAACACAGAGTTCCATCTGCAGCTCAGATCTGCATGGAAGGAAGTGTGTAAGTCCTAGCGGCACATTCTTGTAATTTATGATGATGCTATGTTGACTTATTCATCAGATTTTAGAATGCGGTTTTAAAGCATAATGCACTAAAATATTAAAGTGCCTTGTGGCGTGACGTACGTAGGCAGGTAATATGTACACATCTTTAAGGTGTTGGATAAACAAAGTGTGTGCCCTTGCTTCCTATCAGATTATAAAATGTGCCTTCGCATTGCTTTATACAATAAGTAAGTGTTAACGTACCTTGCTGTTACTGGTCAGATTCGATCCAAATTGGCAAAAATCTTTTTTAAATAAAGTGACTCGACGCAGATAATGCGGATTTATTAATTTGCGTTATTGGCCAACGCTGCGTACATTTCAAGCAGCTGCACGCGTGGTTAATAGAAGCATACTATGGCAGGAACACTGTCATCACCCTCCGTGAAATCGCACTTTTACGCGAAATTGCATCAAGCAGTTAATGGGTTCCCTTACAACCCAGGCGATTGGAAGGCATCTTCAGGGATGTCGAAGCGGATGTCAATGCCTATGTCCAACGCAAATACCTACCTCTAGCGTAACAACAAAGCAATGATGGTGATGAGGAATAATGTGGGGACGTGTGTCTCTTCCAATTAGTTGCTACTGAGTATCTGCCTGACTACTGCAATCATCGTTCGCCCCGACCTGCCGACTGTTGAATGAAGACTAGGCGACAGATAATCTTCTGATGGCATGAAAGAACCGACTGTGTGGTGGCGGTTCCACTGTGGGTAATGGGCAAGACGCAGCTTACCTCCTTGTTCCACGCACTTACATTCATGATGCAAAAGTTTGTCACGCATTTTCGACCATGCAGTTAGAGAACTGGCTTCGCTTTTGACTCGACTACTTTGTGTTTATGAGCAGCCAGGAGGAAATTTAAAAGAGACTTTGCTTAAAGTAAAAATATTTCGCACAGCATGAATATGCTCTCACAAGCCTTTATTGGGGAATAGCATGAAAATTTAAAAAGTCGTGTAATCTGCAGCATATCTGAGAATGCTCGATGACCCTTACTTTAGCCTTCAATGTGACCCGTCATTCTAAGGCATCGCTGATATCGGCACTTTCTAATGCAGAAAAATAGAGCTACGTGATGCAACGCATTCAAATTTTAGTGAAAGCTATAAAAATCCTGGAAGGAAAGAATTGCTTATTTTACCTGTATTACTTTAAAGGTGCGGAAGCTAACATGCGCTTTGCACTGTGACTATCTGGCCATAGCCCTAGTCCATATTGCCTTTGCGCTGCTCTGAGGATACTGCGATGCCTTGAACAAACATTTGCTTTCACGAGTCGTTTTTGGATCATTCGTGTAAAGAATATCGTGAAATGCCGTTACAAATGTGAGTAAATGGATATCGAATACTATAATCAGTTGAAATCGGAAGGGTTAGCTCCAAGGTGAACAGAACCCGCCAACATTCATCAGTCATCGGCGCCTGATTATAACCGTAATCCCAGAACTATCTACCACAGTTATCTGCCAGGTGGGTGGTGCATGTCCAACAGGGCTCGATGCTTAACGCACATTGTGCGTGCTACTTAAGCATGTATACTTTGCTATATTCCAATTCATAATTTTAATTACCATGTTGAATAGACAACACAGGAGAGAAATTAGACTTCCTTCGCTTAAGAGCTTGCGCTGGCTGAGTTTCGCAGAGTTCACTCGACTGTGAATCGCGTATTACTTCGAAGCTCCACTGCATGCACATTGACCAAGATTGCGAGATAATGTCAAACGAATTTGAGGCACTTGACAGTTATTCGAATAAATTAGTTTGCTACACTTCACTATTTGCCTAAATTCCATCCCCTGTTGCGGGTACTTGTTTGTCCTTTTGCCGTAACTGGGCAAACTGACCTCTGGGCTATGCTAGCATCCGCAATTCTTTTTCCGTTTACCGAACAAATGTATTCCCTTCATATGTTATATCTTCTTTCGTCTCGGAGGAAGCTATGGGTGCTATGATTTCGTTAATTGATTGTATGATCCATTTATGGCCCTAGCTTGATAGCTTATCTAATATTTAATGATTAAAGTGTAAGCTGAAATTCAGTTGGCAAAGGAGTAAATAAGACATGAATTTATTTATCGTGTTTTTCAATGTGTAAATATCCACCGAGGGCATATCCGGACTAGACCGCAAACGTGTTTGAGCAGAAGAGAATAATTGCTGGTCACAACAGGTGCGTTCAAAAACAACAAAGCTTTTTGTGCAAAAAACTAAGCGCAAAATACTTGCACTGCTTTAATTTCGATTGGGCGAAATGTCTGACATTAAACTTTTCTGCATGGCCAATACAAATCAACATTCACAAACACGTTAGTTTCTAAGCAAGCAACAATTTTAGCAAAGTAAAAGCAACGCCGTTTTGTTGCTGTAATGTTGAACGATTTTCAAAACCAGAGGCTGTTGTCATTTAAAATGTTCAATTATTCCGCTGCGTCACATATGTGTGACACAAATCGTTCATTAGGCAAGGACGACCTGTTGTGTCAACTTGAACCTCGGACGCATTAAATGAGCTTAAAATAAGCAAGCAAGGAAGTGATAAGTATTTTATAATAATGACAGTAATTCGAACCCAAATTGCGTTTTGATGGCCGTGGACTAGTCACTGAAAGACACTCCTCGGTAGCTGAATGCGAGATCACCTATGACAAAGTGGTGGACTAATGTCAGCGCACACACGCTCCTCGAAAAAAATTAGCCAAATTTGGCCACCTATTTTCTGTGCATTCAGCCAGACATTTTATTTGGGTGTGGTATGCTCAGGACTATCAAAGAGAAGGGATCGATATGAGTGATGTGGATGCAGGGAATGTTCATGGCGTGGCATGCCATTCATCAGCGTGGGGTTATAACCATTGACATTAACACATTGGCGAATAGACGGAAAGGCCATAGCTACCGTCTATAACAAGCTAGTAAACCCTCTACGGCACAAATGTGTGACATGCAAGCTGGAGTGAGCAATTAGAGCATAATATATAGTGCTGGTAGGGTACGCGCCAATTATGGGTTGCAACCAAAGCAAATTTATTAAAAATGGCATAAAAGCAAAGTGCAGTCTTTTTCTCTACGAAGATCACCTTTACTCTGTGGGATCCTGCTGGCTCTCTAGATATCTGGCATATCTCAGTGAAATTGTCTACTTCCTCCACCACCGACTCATTATTGACCTGGCACTTTAATCGTACAAGCCCATTTAAGAAACTAACAGGTAAGCCAATTTGACGAATGCACTTGGGTTCGTGTCGACTGTGGATGCTGACTGAGATGGTTAAACCGGCTGCGGTGGTCCGTTTGGAGGACATACATGGAATGTCTTGTCCCTCTCACATTGAGTGAAACCTTTGTTAACCTAATAAGTAGTTCAAGCCTTTAAAAAATCATGAAAACTATGCAAAATAGTCTAAATTCTTTGCTTTTAAGGCTAGGATTTCATCATCTCGTTCCTATCGCGATTCTTAATTCGCATGCCTTTATGCTAATTTGGCCATTCAATCACTTCTTCTGCTTGATTTGCTCATAAAGAAATAGCAGGAGTAGTAAGATTATCTATTATGCATGCAATGTGTCCACCTTGCTTTTATTGAAATAAAGGTTTACTAATGCGGAAGGAAGCCGGTAGTGCGACCTCCCATTCAGTCATGTTCTCTACTTACCTTCTCTGTGGCTGGTTTCTTTGAGGCACAGAGAAGTTGAATATTTGCTGGTTTAAACTTCTAGTCGTGTCATTAAAAAACTGCAATTTACAGGAAGGCAAATGCTTTTGCATTTAAATGCGAACCCGTGCTTCCCAGCGACCACCTCGCAGCTTTTACAATACAGGCTGGGTTCAGGTAACTGTCATAATTTATTCGTTTGCTAATGCTAATTTTACTTAATGCATCTCTGACGCAAGGCAAAATGACCGATTGTCCTTGCCAAATAAATGATACTTGTCACATAAGTGTGACGTAACTGCGTAATCGTCTATTTTTAGCAACAACAATCGCTAATTTGAAAATCGACCAAAGCAATTACAATAGTCAGCAGGCATCGTCTCAACTTGAATGATAATATTCGTTGTCTAGAAGCTAATGCTTTTGCAAACGTGGACTTGCTTTGACCGCGAAAATCACAAATAGCTAAATTGATCAGCAGTATCAGGGCGCATACGAAGCATCCAAAGTTGCTTAAAATGCCTTTGCAACCTAAAAACCTTCATTGATGATGACATTTTTGCAAATTTATAGATCAGTACCCTTGCGCATACCTTCAACAATGATCACTAAACAAAAAGACTGCCAGTTGCTTCACTTTGGAGCCGCTTAAACCTCTAAGCCACCTGAATTCACAACTGAGCTGTCTCCTCTGGATAGCCGTCAACCACTAAGGGACTCACTGAGACTCCTCCTGCATAGTTCTCCGCGTAGTAAAATAGACACCTGGTTGGGCGGTTGGTAGGATCCCGACCGTGCAAACACATGTCCAATTCGAAGCATGCCATGGTTCCGAATTCCAATCGTTAATCATTTATAGCTCGAATGATCACGCAGACATCAAATGGGGTCGTGATGAGTCATTACTCTACCACTCCGAAGTTGGATGTTTTAGAAGGACCCACATCAGAAACGCATTAGTGGATTAATTTGTCTGATGAATGTTTGTTGTTATCCCGGACCCAATGAACGGTATATGATTTCAAGATGGATCCAACATTTAGCAATCAGTAAAAATTGAGTCTCAACAGAATCTTTTTTTTATTTACCAATGAAAACGCGTAAATGAGCAAGTGACCAGATCATAAAGCTTTAAATGATATGAAGAATAAATCGTAGAGCAAATGACTAGATCCTCACTGCAAAATGGATTAAAGCATGTGGTAAATCAGAAGGGAAGGAGATATGCAGGAATGTATGGACATAGACAAAAAAGAAAATTAACGTCAAAACAGACAGAGACACGGGCTCGCAAATGAATGGTATGGGAAAAGAACTTACCATCAGCAGCGCATGGACTGCATTTGCCTACAGTGGTCTCAAATGCAGAGAGGGTATTTCACCCATGTGCGCCTTAGCAGCCGAAAGTTGGCTCTATACAGATGGCATGCAGTGTAGCGCGGAGATGCTAAGCACCTATTGGTCTCGCCTGCTAGTCGTGTCATCAAGGCGGAATTATAATCTGCAGTGGGACAATTGATTTCGCCTTCGCAAAAGAGGTTGTGCATCGCAGCATCCATTCCACAGCCGCTATATCGCAAGCTGGATTCAGGTAACTGTTATCAGTATATAATATAAGACTCGCATTTTATTTGCTTGTGCCAATTCTGTTTAATACTTCTGAGGCACGATAGAACACAACCGACCATCCTTGCCTAATAAACGACCCGTGTCACACATATGTGACGCGAGGAAGTAACTGCCCATTATAAGTAACGGCAGCCGCAAATTTAAAAAAAAATAAGAATTCAATCAGTGAAAGGCACATTTTTACAATTTCGTTAAAATATTTGATACTTGGAGGCTAATGTATTTGCGAATATGGATCGGCCGCCACTGCGAAATGAAACGCAAGTAATAAAAGGGTTTAACAATGCCAGGGCACTTACAAAGTTCCTAACGATGCTCAAAATGGCTACATAACCTAAAATCGTAAAAAACTTTTTTTCAGCGCCATAGCATGTCATCTCGTGCTGCTTATACTTCTCAGCTACTTAGGCCGACATTTGGACTGTCTTCTCTAAACACCTGTCAACCACTTGGGAACTCACTAAACTCATTTCGCACAGTTCTCTGCGTAGTGGAATAGGCATCTGGCTATGCGATCTGTAGACTCTCGACTACAAAAATATGTGCTCGAATCGAGGCCATTAAAAGTGCTGAATTCGATCATGGAGACTTCAAAGATTGAGCTACCACGAGGGAATCTCTTGTAGTAGGTGGAGATGGTAGCTTGAATGAAGGTCGCAGTCGCCTTCCCTATCAGCCTCACCAACTACAAATGGCATCGTAAAGGTCACAGAATGACCCACTCTACAATTTCGCCCTCTCAGTCAACGCGTATTTTACCACCATGCTTCAAACATCGCATTACTTTACCCATATTTCTCCACTGACACATCAAGGTCGGTGTGGAAGGCGGAACGGCACCCACGATCAGTGCATGTGCTACCTAAGTACACTCGTTTGTTTCGTGCATTAGTCTTGGCTATATTATTGATATCGGCGCATGCAAAGTTCTTCTAAATCGGAAACATTAAGCAGGGAGACCAAAATGAAGGACGCTAAATCTAAATAAAAAATAAAAGCAACATTCTGCTCTGTGCAATCGGAATCGTTCTGCTCAAATGCTAATGTTTTCTCCTAAACGTTTTTGGACAACGACCCAAAATGTGACTAGTGAATCAGTCCTTTACAGGCAAAACTAGCGTAGAATGGTGTGCTTTGTTAAATTAATATTGTACAAGCAGGCCCTTTTCAAAGGCACCCACCTTTCCACTCGAACTTGTTGGTTTTGTGACCCTACTGAGAAGTAACATGTGGGCGATAAAGACGGTAGAAAGAATGTGAATCTTCAAACCACTTCTAATGGCGACGGAGAATCTGTTTCTCTGATAGGCATATGGGGAGCCACTTAAGCTCAAATTTAACAAAATTCCGACTAAAAATCAGGATCTTTAGTACTTTCGAGGTCAGCGAAACTCATACTACTCCCTTAATCCCTGGATCATCATAACCATAACAACCTCAAAAAGCGCAAAAGTCTATTAATCCTTACCGACTAGCCGTCATTTATAATGCAAAGTGTCTTTCCGGTGGTAAACCGCATGCAATTCTGGTGCTGTTAAGAATGTTAAAGTAGAAAATCAATATAAAATGCATTTACCGATTCTGGTTGGCCAGTGGTCACAAGCCGAGATAAGTCAGAGTCGTCTTAAGTAAATAGATTTTGTCGATTAATCTAAAAAGTTTAATTCATCAGCAAATATTTGCCATCCAAATCTCATTTGCAGTGTTAATATGGAGAAAAAACTACGGGCGAGACCGATAGATGAGCTCCACGCAATTGGATGCCACATTCTTCAAGTCTATGGCCCACTTAATCACATGCTCTTCTATGAAAGACGGTCTGTTTTATACAGGAAAGAAGTCGTGTGAAATGATGAAAGTAAGGGATCGTGAGCGTCAACCTGACTGTTAGCGCAAATAAGCTTAACCTTGTCTAGTTAGCCTTCCTCAGCAAACTTCCGACAGTCTGGAAGAGCGCCGCTGGTTGATAAATCGGCAGCATTGAGGACTCTAGCATCAGGTGCATCAAAACAGTGAAAACGCACAACGCGTTAATACGAATGTCTTTGCATTTTAATTTCTGCATCGAGGAAGTCTTTGTTGTTCACGCTTGCATAAATCTTTTCCACTGTCATCTTCATTTGGCGTATAAAACCCGGATGTACCACACCAAAGTTGCCTCTACACACTTACTTCTCCAGACTTACGTCTTCGTAATGGAGGAGAGGATTCCCTCTATATATGCATGCCTTAACACACCGAATTCGCATATGATAAGTCTAGTTAAGAAAGAGAGAAAAAAGAATTTGAAGGATAAGAAAATGCAGGAAGGACTGACCTGGTCTATGTCAATGTGAGGCAAAAACTAGCTGTCGAGTGTTGCTACAAGCAAATTACTGCAGTAAATTGTCACAATCATGCCAAATATTGCAAGCTTAGCTTCAAACAAATGCAGCGACCCCTTCTACAATTATATCAATAGTGAAGCATCACCTCACACCGGTCATCGTAATGATGGGTGAATCCATCAGATGTGTGTCGCTTCCGATTAGTCGCCACTGAGTATCTGCCCGACTACTGCGATCCTCATTCGCTCCGACCTGCCGACCATTGACTTAAGACAGGGCTAAAAATACTAAGCTGTCGATATGAAAGAACCAACTGGGTGTTAGCAGTTCCATTGTGAGTGATGGGCAAAGCACAGCTCACCCCATTGGATCACGCACCCATATGCATGATGCAAAGGTCTGCCACGCATTCGTTGAATAAGCAATAAGTGAACTAGCTCCTCATTTCACTCAGCTATTTTCTGTTTATGGGCAGCCAAGTGGAAAAACAAAAGAGGCTTTGCCTAAAGTAAAACGATTTCATGCAGCAGAAACATATCCTCAAAACCCCTCAGTCGAAAATTAGCATGAAGGTTTGGAATGATCCGTTTTTTGCAGCCTAAATTGGCGCATCTGCGAATTTGGATACAAATTACTTTAGTCTTTGGTGTGATTCATTAATCTGAGACATATCTGATGTCAGCACTTCAAAATGCAGATGAACAGAGCCACATAATGCGACATATTATGGTTTTCGTAAAAGCTAAATAATTAATAGAGAAAAAGAATTGCTCCATTTCTTCGACCACTTTACATGCTCAGGAAGTCACATGCACTTTGCACCGTGACTTCTTGGCCATATCCTTCGTCCACATTGCCAAATTGCACCTTATGTCTTTCCGCCGCTCTCAGAACACTGAGGTGCCCTGAACAAACATTTGCTATTGCGATTGTTCTTCAGATCATCCGTGCAATGAACAGTGTAAAATGCCGCTACAAATAGGATTCAATGGATATCGAATGCCGTGACCAGTTGAAG
This sequence comes from Taenia hydatigena, assembly GCA_036345935.2. Taxonomy (NCBI): domain Eukaryota; kingdom Metazoa; phylum Platyhelminthes; class Cestoda; order Cyclophyllidea; family Taeniidae; genus Taenia; species Taenia hydatigena. The sequence continues at coordinate 42,686 of JADWOT020001179.1, forward strand.
TGGGAATGCTTAGCTTTAAGGTAAAAGAACCCGCCAGCATTTTACCAGTTGTCGGCGCTTGATTATAAACGCGATCCCAGAACTCTCTGCGACTGTTATTTGCCGGGAGGGTTATGCTTGTCTAATTGAACCAGTAACCAGCTTAGTATCCACAACGCCACCAGACGTCCGACGACCTTCGATGAAAAATATTAAAAAGAGAAGAGTGGAACAATAAGCATAGGAATGCATCAGAAAAATGTAACAAAACGACAGCATTTAACTTGAAAGCATGTCAAATATATAATGTCGCAATAGCACAGCCCGCGGACTAAGGTAGTGATCAATTCAGCGGCCAAGCAACGTAATTGCAAGCGATGGGCAGAGAAAGCAAGTCTTTCCGAGAGCAAATGACATTATACTAGACCCCTGGACAGGGTTCCAGTATTCCTCACACGAGCAGGCAACATCTAACAGAGGATATAAATAAAAGTGAATTAAATCTTTAAAAATAACTCACTTAATTAAGTTGATTGTTGTGCGTATCATTCATGCAATTATAAGACCGATTTGGTGAATTAATTCGGCTAGGTATCTCAACACGTAATTTGGTTGGATTTTGAACGTCATTGTCATCGCAAAGTCAGTACTTGTGTGGTATAAATTTAAAGGATTTAAGGTTTGGAGGAGATCTAGGAACATATCCTCGTCTGCCTTAAATTGTGTGTGCGTGTGCATAATTTAGGCTGTGGTACCTTTGTACATTTAGGGCGCCGAGATTAGACCGCGTCTCTTGCGAAGCTCGGCGTTTTTAAATATTGCTACATCAGGTGAGAGGTGATGAAAATTGCTGACAAGCTGAGGTAACCGCGAAGTACGCCAGTAGGGGCGGAGCAGGAGGTGAGCCTTCAGCAGGAATAGTGCCAGATCTTCGTACGTGTAAGTGAAGGCTTTGAGTTTATTTGAATGAAGGCCTGAGGGGAATGGGGTGGAGGTAGTAGTATGCACGTCTTTAGTGGGCCCGAGAGTCCAAGTGGGATAAGTTGCAGTCGACCGTGCAGAGCTTCCCAACTGGGAGGTATCGTGCGTAAAAGAATTTTAAAAATTGCCTTTGAGAGCATTATTATGGTTGTGGCATGGTGTGTTTTGTCTTACTCCCTTTCTCTCCTATCCTACTAAATGCGGTAGTGCGTACCTTCTCGACACAACGAGTCAGCAAGTGAGCCCACCTCGTTGAAGAAGCACTGATTCCTATTGTGAGTTATTTTGTCTTTTCTTGCCTTCAAGATAAATAGCAAGCAAATGTGCAGATGCATGCGTGCTAACTCAAACCCTCATCATCACCATCGCCATTGGCACCATCACCACAAGAATACTAGGCTCAATCTACGAACAGCATACGTTCCAAACAATGCAGTCCCAACAGTGGTCGATAAAGGTGTACAGACTTCATTAGTGTGTCACCAAAATGGATTCAGAAGGAGGGCGATCACTGTTGAACCTCCATTATCGCATGCGATGCCCACCTGCTGACAGTCTTTACTACTGACATGTTTTTGTGATTACTACTGATTCGACGCTAAGTAGAGGTTGCGCGTCGAGGTGGACATTCGATAGGATATTGGCAAGGGTTGGGGGCTTGCAGACAGGCGGAGAGGAGAAGGAGAGGCGCACTCATCAACATCCAATTTGTAAATGAAGTGCTCTGTCCCTTAATCAAATGGATAGTGGAGTTATTTATAACCAAATGTTGCAAAATGCGCGATCATTGACGACTCGTGAGTGCGTACGGTGAAGTAATTTGTAATAGGGAGAGGGAGCACCTCTCCCCCTCCCCTTGTTATTCATTGCCGAACCAACTTTCAAAGATCCTCAGTTAGCCTTAAGTGTACCAACAAATCATGAACGATGTAGAGAAGGTGACAAAGAGGACGCAGCCGCCTGTTTGGTAATTAAATTTCTATGCGCCTACCCAATGTTAGTCATCTGGCAGTACACGGAGTACTAGATCATCACCATGCAGTGCAATTGAAGCGTGACGCCTTAGCATTCAAACGTTCATTCCATGTAGCACGAGTGAAGACCAGAAGTCATCCCCATATTTCACTTTTCAATCAATACGATAGAGGTAAACTCAAAAGAAATCGAGCAAACATTCCGATCCCATGTTCATTTTTATTCATGCAGCAACATCAGCTGCGTAACCCACGATTCATTAACGGCCACCTATGCCGTAATCTAGACCCGACGCTGGCGCACCCATTCCCCTCCATAAAAACTAAGCAGTATTGCTGCACATAGAGATTGCGTTAATTAAATTTCCCAAGTTAAGGTTCAAAAATTTGCCCACTTTGGTGCCTTTTGGGGCAAAAAACGTGTGTGCTTCTAAAATGCATTCCTCTAAGAACCTAAAGCCTTTGGCCTAAAGAGCAAGACTTACTTAGTGCATGAATGTTTGGCATGTGTCAAGGGTTTTTAAACTTCGCTTCCACACACACACACCCTTTAGCATCAACCAAGGAAGGAGAGTGTCGCGCAACAGCACGATTGCTTTGGTGTTAGGCATTATACGCTGGCCGACGTTTAGGAGGACAATGAAACAGAGCTGTCAATGTTCATAGGTGAGAGGAACCTACATTTGGCAGAATATCTTTGTTGTTCAGCTGGCTTGCAAGCCTAGACTGAAATGCAAATGAGCCTCTATCAGAAGCGTCACCATCTATTCTCTGTGCTGTTCTCGAGGCAGCTAAAGGGGATTTTATTGTTTCCACTGTCGTTGCTTCTTAATATAGCTTCGGCACTCCAAAAAATATAGGCAGTTGAATAGGTAAATACATAGCGTACACCAAAGAAGGAGGAAATGACATGAGTGCTGTAGTTACGCCGGATGCTCATAGCGTGGCGCAACATTCACAAGGGTGAGGACATGACCATTGCCATAGTCCTTCCCACTACACATCACGAGATAGGCAAAGAGACCATAGCTCTGCAGAATGCCTATAAACATTGCAGCATTACTGCCAGCTACCACAAACTGACAAGTCCCGCATGCCACACATGTGTGACGTGTGAACTCGAGTTGGGCAATCAGGACATGATATATGATGCTGGTAGGATTGATGCGAATCACAAATTGCAATAAGGGCGATTTTAAAAATTTGACACAATATGCAAAAACTCTAGCCTTTTTCTCTACAAATCACACCACGACTCAATGGGTTTGCTGTTCCCTTGATTTCTATCATAAGCTAATAGAGTACTCTACTCCTCCATTCACCAGCTCTCTATTGACTTAACCCTTTGATTTCACTGACTTCAGTGGGAGACCAAAGGGTCTGTCACCTCACTCACACGGCCATTTAATCACTACTTCTGTCAATCGTTGCACCTATGGAGGCGCATCATAGGTATTTACAAGCATTTCGTGCGTGGATTAAAATTGACACTTATTACGCAAATGTGTGTTGCTGCGGGAAGTAGGCGGCAGTGCAAGACCTCCCACCCAGCTTCGTTCATTTCAGCCGCGCTCTCTGCAGAGCCGCTGTATAGCTCATCACCTATTCCTTTGAGGCACAGATAAGGTAGGTACTACTGGCCTCGCCTCCTAGTTGTGCCATTAAGACAAAAATACAACCCGTAGTGAAGTAGGTGATCTTGCATTGGGATACCGAGGTGTCTCTCAGTAATTACCTTGCGGCTACCAGCCCACAAGTTAAGCTTAGCTTACTACTGCTTGTCCAATTACCTGGCCCTATCCTTATTTTGCCCATGTTGCTTGCACCTAATGCGTCTAAAATTCAAGCCGGTACAACCGATCATTCATGCCTATTAAATGATCCGTGTCGCACATGTGTGATGCAGTAAAGTAAATGCACATTTTAGGTGACACCGACAGCCAATTCTAAAAATCCTTCAACGCTGCAATGAAGAAAAAAGGCGTTGCTTGAAGTTTGTTCGGAACGGTTGCTGCTTAGAAGCTAATGTGTTTGCAAACATTGATTTGCATTGCATTTATACAAAATGTGCTTGTTGCGACTCGCAAGGCAGTCCTCTCAATTCAAACACATTTGCGGCTTAGTTCAGGTTTACGATTATTGCAATTAGCTGTACACGTATTAGATGTTTGCTCTTGTGACTGTTTGATCGGTCACCTGCATAATTTCTGGTCTCCACAGCAGTTCATTTGCCTTCCAACAAATGCGGACGTACTTACTTTAACAACAGCTCAGAGTGGCACGTGGCAGATGTGTGGCGCATCACCATCGAGGCCTCAGTAGTGCAGATATTTGTAGCCTAAAATTGGAACGGTCTCAAGCATAAACCACGTAAACAGATGGTGCGAATGAAAGGCGCGTGTACTGGCCATTGGTTTGACGACTCACTGCTGGAGTGGCATCGATGCTGTACACCATCGTTCATCAACTCCCAACGCTTAATGATCAAGACGTTGCTGATGCCGTTGTGTTGATATAGAGTAGGTCTGTAATGTATCTGATAGCGCGTAGCGATATTCGAGCCGTTGGAGCGACGAACTACAAAGCAAACGAGAGTCTACAGCGCAGGCCTGCAAACCAATTCCAAAACTTGTGAGCGCGATGGCGCGCGCACTGACTTTCTAGACGCCTTTTGCTCCAGGAACGTCAGGAGTAATTACACACCCAATCGCCGGGATTATGGTGATCAACGATTGTGTGCTAGGAGGTGCACAATGTCGAAAATGCAAAGAAGGACACTGTTGCGAGCAGAATTCGAACCTGCGCAGGGAATCCCCAGTGGACTTGTAGTCCATTGCTTTCAAATGCTATACGCGACTAGACACACAGTCTGAGCCAAGTTAACGGCGTCACGTAAGCCTCAGCGCGACATAGGAGAAATGCGTCAATTTAACCATTCTAACATCAAGGCCGTATCCTTCAAGTCACTAATCGTAAACCCTGTACATATGGTCGATGGACTTGGAAGCGCTGCTTACAAAAGTAATTTTACTCAAGAAAGATGTGATGGAAAATCACATCTCTAATGCATCGCCAGCCCTAAGATTGCTAATGCAACGTTACGGGGAGAAAAGTAAGAAGAAGCAATTCTCATCATTTAGCAAGCTATACGGCATTGTGATTTTGCACACTCCCTAGGGGTCGTTACCATCCTGTCAGTGCTAAATGGCACTTTTTCCCTTGGAACATATTTGACCAATAACTGAAGGCTGAAGATGAAATTTCAATGCATCGTATTAATGGAGCAAACACAGCTGGTCTCACAAAAGCGTCAACTCGGTTCTCACTCGACTAATACAGAAAGAGACCACGAGTAATGATAGCCCAGTGGTTGGTGCTGGTGGTTACGCATTCGCCGCAGTTTGGCAAATTGCGAGGCTGGTTGAATTTGCGTCCATGTCCTAGTAGAACAAGCGTGACACACTTGTAAAAGCCATTCCAATCCTTTTCCCAGCCTTAGTTTGCAATAAGGAAATAAGAACTTTTTCATGGGATCATCATTAAAGCACTGCAAGTGCTGTGTGCGAACATTTCTTCCGCTCTTATTGTTCTACGGTAACTGGCTGTTAAGTTATAGCGCTACTTTACTAGATCTTGCAATAGTTACTACTCCTCAAGAGATTTGTGGATTTGAATCATGACGCATATGTTAGAGAGAGCTGATTATAAGTACAAAAGAGAAAATATCATTTGAAACAAAATTCTTAGGCTGATGTAACTTAACCAAGGGAACGGTAAGGCGTGCTTTCTAGTCGATCGTGGTGGAAGACAGCAATGCCTCGATGCCATCGTTGTGATGCCAAGACACGTGCTTCTAGAAAGACACAAGGCAACTTTAGCCTTCCTTCACCTCCAGCCGCCCTGAACGGACACTGGGTTCGATATATTGGAGGAATAATTGCTAGTCCAAATTACGTGCAGCTGCAAAATGTCATCCCATTAATAGCAATTCTTCGATGATGGTTTTCCCATGAATACACCTTTTCATTGCCGTGCGACGTAGGTATGGAGGTGACGCCTAAATGAGTGTGCTCGATGCCTTCCTTTAGCGAAGGAATGTGGACTTGTACTGGCCATTCTTGTCTGGATTCCAACAAAACATAGTAGTAAGTCAGGAAGGACCTTAAGAATTGTTGTAGTTTATCAAGCACAACGATTCGGCCACCCTCGTTGTTTGTCAGCCTACAATCCAATCACATCCTCATCATTTAACCACTAAGTCAAAATTACTCGTGACTGCTTTGTGTGTGGGTTCCTCAAAACCGCAGACTACGAATTGCGGGGACTACGTGCCCGAACAAATAACTTAATAGCTCGTTATTTTCACCTCGATTGCCAGTTGCGCTTCAATCACTTGTTGACTTGGCCGCTGGCAAACCGATCGCAGCATGTTTTACTCACGTACGAAGATATTTTTAGCTTGTCGGGATTTGTGCATCGCATTCACTCTATAACGGCGCTCATTTTCAGTTCAGATTCTGTTGTCTGCACTTTTGCCAGAGGCAAGAAGTTAAGTGGGGAAAAGACAACATGAATTACTGGAATGCCAGGCATGCTATGCTGGTGAGACATTGGAAGTTAAACGTGTTCATTGAAGTTGATGGCATTAATCAATGGAACTCACTTGGCGCAGTGCCAAGGAAGACCAAAAGAGGGTAAACTCACTTCCATTAAGAAGAAAAAAGAGCAGATGAGGCAAAGCAAAAGAGGTGTAAGTTTATTTAATAGTCGAAGCACTCTGCGCCTTCACTTACACCTCCGCCATTCACCGGTGCATGTCGATTTCTGCAGCGTTTCTTCAGTTAGAGTATCCCCTCTAAAATCCATCCACCAGCCATCCAAACTAAGCGCAGGTGAAAGTGGATTTCCTAGACATATTCACTGATGATGTCAGAAGATAATAGTTTAAGACTTCCACAAACGCAGAATACCAGATGAGGCATCCTCTTCATCTGTCGGTGTTCGAATCACTTCACTATGCATGATGAGTCTTTTTGTTCCGTTTCTGCACAGACAAAATGGGATCTTAGCTACATTACAGACGAATCGCCACCATTCTGTGACACTCCTTGAACTGCTTTGCAGTGGTTTACGATCCTTTATACCACTTCGATTCGGTTTTTGAACAGAGGAGAAGGAAGGCAAGAAGACTTCTGCGGTGCATAAATGGGTGATTGGAAAGAAAGAGAAGGGATGAAGAGGACAAGGCATCTGCGGCGATTAAGTGAATGCGTGGCAATGAAGGCCAGCGTTTATTTGTGTCAATGAAGTGTTAGGCGGGGAGGCAGGGAAAGTGAGGTAGGGAGAAGGAGAGGGAATGCTGGTTAGTAGGATTCAAAGAAAAGGCTGTGATGTAGAAGCACATGCATGAGACTTAAAATAACAGTATCCATGATAAAAATATAAAAGGAATTATAGGAACAATACGCCAACATTAAATGAAAGTAGGAAGAATGGTAAAAATGATTGCATTTCACTTGCGAAGAGCATCGAAAAAGAAGAAAACAAGAAGGATAAAAAAGAAATATTGAAATGGAAGGAGCGTCATACACGCAATGGATTGATATGAGAGATTTGGGAGTAGATAAAGGAAAAGTAAACAAATATGTGTCACATATTTGTGATGGTGAAAAAAGAGGGCGAAAAGAAAAAAAAATAGTAAAGGCGAACTTGAGCGAACCAAGTTTATGAATGAAGAAGGGAGAGAGCATTTGGCTTGCAGTTACAAAATCTTTTAGATTTTCTTTTTAAGAAGGAGATGCATTGAAAGAATGATTTATGGCAGTCTGGTGAGGTGCGTAGTACATCGATATTAATAAAAGGGAACGAGGGAGGAAGAACAAGAGAACCCTTACCTCCCCTTCATAACTGCAATATAAAAATAATAAGATAAAAACGAAAACAATGAAAAGAAGGTGTATGAGGAAAGAGAGAAAGAAGGGACGAAGGAGATAAAGGAGGTAGAAGGGAGGGTCAGTAGACGTGATGGTGGTGGGTGGAAATAGGTGAAGGTTGGATGACAAATAAATAACTAATTTTACTTAAGCAAAAAGAAGAAAAGAAGCAAAACGAGAAAGAAAATGGAAGAAATCCTGTTGGGTGGTTCGACTACAATTGCAAGTATCACATATGTGTGAAGGTAGGCAGGTAGATTGGATGAGGTTAAAAAACAGTGGATTCAAAGGCACTAAGGCCAAGGACATGGCCTACTTAACAAATTGCAAAGAAGCCTTTTTGATAAGTAAGATTGCATTTTATTTAAATGGAATTTGTTATAAAAAGGAAACTCTTGAAGACGAAGAGGAGAGGAAGGAGTGGCTGCTCTGCATTAATTGAAAGGGCAACAGTGGTAGTAGTTAGCCCTAAAATGGCGTAAAATAACTACGAGGCCTGGATTATATTGGTAGTTTATGCAGCAAAATCCAAATTCAAAAGCGATTTCCAAAGAATTGAAAATGAGACGAATTATCTCCGGGATACACCATTACGTCATCTAAACTTGGAACGATGTTTAACCCCCGTCCATGGGTACGTTTAAGGGTGACTGGAGGGAGTAATCATGTAAAGGCTTGCCTACTTGCCTCAATCAGCTGCAGCTGCTTGAAACGTCCACAGTATCGAATATCAATGCAAATTTACACACATCCACATCATCCGCATAGCGCTGTTTCATTTTAAATGGCCTTTACTTCCCCGTAGCCTCATTATCTGAAGTCGGCAGTAAATAGAGCACAGGAAATTTGCACCTAACACTTGCCAACTCAGAAAAGCCTCCTTCTTCCAATGCACTTTTAGCAGTCCGCTACCTTACCGACATCTCCTTGGCATAGCATCGAACCGGTCTACAAGTCGGGTTTAAATCCACGATCAGTCTGCTTCGATCATTTATCTTGGCTGTACTATGGGTACGAACGCAGGAATCGCGTCTTTAATTCTACACCACTAAGCAAAGATATCCAAATAATAATGCCAAATCTAATATATAACTAATAACAATAATAAAAATGTGCGGAAAACTCTGCACTGTAGAATCGAAATCACCTCATCATGGGCTTAGGTATTTCTGCCAAATAACGCTCAGACAACAAGTGGAGACGATGTCAGTGAATACAGTATTTTGCAGGCAAAACTGCTGCTGTTGCCTGTTGGTTTTGTGGCCCTACTTAAAGGAATTAAGTAGGAGCGTTCGAAGGGGATTAAGTCCACTGCAAATCAAGTTTAAATGCAGTGCACTAGTGCGGTTGCTTGTCATTTTGCGACCCATATCGACCTTGCGAAATATATAAAGAAGAAACACAAGTTTTGGATGCAAGCAAGGTGGATTAGGTGTCAGCAATTTATTTCCATTTAATATAAGTTGGACCTTTTTTGTCAAGAATGGTCTGTTTAACTTCTTGGTAGAGTTCCTCATATGATGGCTAACGTCCCACTTGTGCGACTTAGCTAGATTTCATAGTGCAGTGAGCTTCTGCGTCGTAGGTGTTGCTGTGATTTCGACGAGGAGAGATGTTGGACTTCGCAAAGTAACTTATACAAATCATTAAGCCTACGATCTAAAGCGAATTAAGATTAACAAATTATAATAAAATACAACAGGAGAAAGGATTTATTGCATAAAAGCAAGTCGAAATTTCTACTAATTACAGTAGGTTGGGTCAGGCTTTTTCTGCGCCCTCTATGTTTCCCAATTTCCCTTCTCTTTCTCAGCAAATTCCACCAGTTAGGTGAGTCTGGTTAAGGCATGCCCAGAAAAGGAGGTGAATATTTGCAACTTTAGTGTATTTCATCTACCAGTATTCTATCCGGGTCTTATACGCAGGTTGATTTATAACAACTTAAGCGTTGGATCCACTTTAAGGAGAAAAGATCATGCAGGTGCATTAGCACCGACGCATTGTGCGTTTAATTTGGCGTCTGCTTCGATACACACAAAATGCCTGTGACTTACCACTGAGGGGAGAACCTACTAGGAGGCTATAAGGTGTTAAAGCTAAAGAAAGGAGGAGGGGCATTAGGATAAGGAAAGGCAGAAAGACAGAGTGCGACACGATGAATAGGGTAAAAAGAAGGAAAGATGGAAGGAGGAAAGGAAGAAAGAGCCTCTGCCAATGTTGAAGAAGAACCCAGGTCTCATCTCGCTCCTGTGATTGCTTGATCTGTCACTGCAAAGTATCCCTGGCCAAAAAGTGGAACTTATGAGTCCAAGTCTACCTACCCCGATTAACGACAAATTCCAGTTCTATAGTACTCCGACGAATAATTTTGATGAAGACATTAGATGTGGGATATTTGTTGTCTATTATAATCAAGAATAGGGCAGAAACACACTTCACAGTCATCAGTCTTGGCATCATTTATGACGTCAGCTAATTTCATTGCAAGCAGACATGGTGCATTACCAGAGCATAATCTGTAGTCTCGAAGTCTCGTTCAGCAGCTTTTATCTGCCATTAAAGCGACAATAAATTGCCTTAGTTAGCATGCCAAAATAGCTTAGCTTCAAACGCTTTAATCATTAAAACAAAAGAAGCGGAATTGACATCGCCCATAGCAAAAACAGCCTCCTGACCAATTTACTAAAATATTACTTAATTTTAACTCCCTGAAATTCCTAAAAATGCTGCACTCCACTTACTTAAGATGAGAATAAACCAACGTAAAAGACGTCCAGGTGATGAAAACCTCAAGGTTATAGAAAACAAAAAAACTATTTATTTCTGAAGCCCTTTAAAATTTTTCTGTCAACGGAAAGTGCTTTTTTTCAGTTACTTCTTCCTGCAGACACGCCACCAAAAATATGCGCCAAAAATCTCTCACAAAGAAAACCTTAGCAATGTATTGTTAATCATATAGCTACCAATGGTGAAATGAATTGTTTAGACATTCAAAATCAGTGCTTTACGTTTAGAACGTCAGGAGAAAAGAATAGGTGTGCGTTCTTCCTTCCTCACCACTAAAATGCTGTTAGTACAGTAAACAACTTGCCTGAATATCCTGATTTTAAAACGTCAGCATGCAAGCTCTGATAGTTGGGCAATATTTTTTGTAAACCGCCTAGAATTTGTGACTTTATTCTTCACTTCCGCAAATGACGAGTAGCACGATGATGCAAAGTTTTATGCTCTGCTTTATAGCGTTTTGGCATTAGAGGAAGATCGTCCTCTGGGCTTGAACGGCGCGGTAAGCATTTCATCTTTGCGCAACTTCAAATCTCAATGCAAAGAATAAGATTTCGAAATTACAATTTAAGAAAACCTGGAATCGGTCGTTACGACTTGACCTCGGTGTTGCACAACTGAAGGTGCACCAGTCACCCATTCGCATCGACCCGCAAGAAGAATAACTAGGAGGTACAAATCCTGCAGAATGATGCCTAAACCATTCGCAGAAGTTCACTTCCTTTAATAATGTTAACCATCCATATGCTGGCATCAAATAATTACCCAGAGTGCTGGTATTGTTATTGGCATTGACAATGTGTATGGGCAATGATGATGCATGACAATGCGCTAGCCAAATGAGAAGGGTTGATTGGTCCCTATCAAGGTAGTCGTGCCCCTTGTGCTGTAGTCTCAACCATCTTCCTTCTTCTAGGCTTTATCAAATCTTAAACCCGATTCAAAACACCTTTCCCTTCTTGGGCCTTATTCTGCTGTAAAGGGTTCCTCCTCTCTCTCCCGGTCACCCTTGATAGTAGAAGTCTACGTACGTTTAGACATCTTTAATATATGTGGGGTGATAAATACACCTAGGCGAGATATGGGGTTCAGGCAGAGGACGCGTCACGCTCCAGCGAATCTCCGCGCTGCTCAGTCATGTGGTTCCAATTGACTTCCCGCCTCTGTCCTACCAAGCGCATTTAAAGAATTAAGTATTGCACAGCCTTATGCGTCAACACGCAATCAGTGATGATGCATTGTAGTATTACAGCACAGTCGATAGAGAGTGAAGTTGATTGTCTTCACAGAGGTCTAAGTAACCATTCGCTTGGAATTTATTTTGCTTTTAAAGACCATTCTTCTTTAGACACTTAACGACATTTCTTCGGCCATGCAATGCAAAAAGACTATGTCTCGTGAGATTTGGCATTGCGCCCTAACTCCCCACTCCTTCGACAAATATTTGTTTTGATTGCTTATCGCCTTGCAGTTGAGAAGCGAAAGAAGCTGGAATCAGCCGCAATAACAGAAATGTTTCGTTATATTAATCAAATGTAATTTGAATCGTATTTCTCGACTTTACTTGTTTAAAAGTGGGATCAATTGTGCCTGTTGAAAAGGGTTCAATCGTCACGCCCGAGGAGATTGCTGAGGTTCGAACAACCTAATTAATCCTTAGAATAGCAAGGCTTTGATTTGCTCAGATGAATGCGGCAGCATTGAAGTCCATGCAGTGCGTCAATCTATCCTATCCACTTCACTCCTCAGGCATCTGACCTCCCCATGATAACCATTGGTGTTATTAGAGTTCAACCGGATTGCAGTCAGATTTGAATGACATCCGTTCGAGTGAAATGTGCTCAAAAGGCAAGAGGAATCACGTTTACATGGTGGCTGAGTCAAAATTGTCAATCACTATGCAGAGCATAAATCTCACTCCCCATTAAATTTCACTGTTTCCCCGATGGCTTCAATTCGTCTTTCAATTGGTCTCTCAGGCCTGATACTCAGAAACAGGTGACCATTAGGTTGATGGTCAGTCAGCAGCGTTTCGCAATTTTACATAAGGTCATTTAAGAAGGTTAGAGTTATGCACATGACGCGTCAGATTTGTGCGAATTTTCACAAAGTGCACTAAATCAAAGAAGACTTTCCTTTTTAAGATCAGTGGTCAATGCTTGATGATATTTTACTCCGAAATTTCAGCATTCCTTCAAGTTAAGCCACTTGGCGCAGCACTTCTTAGCAAGGCATAATATTAAGAGCATTTCTCCAATTAGGGAGAGATTGACATTTGTACAGGCAGAGTAAAATACACACGAGCTGCGTTTGTGTGCTCCTCACAGGGAACAAATTGGGCTGGGTTGTGGTGGTGCAGTGTCATCCTTCGAAGTCAGCTTAACTGAACTTCTCACTACACGGACTCTACAGTCCTCAAGGTGTGCAATTTCGTTCAAGTTGCCAATATCCTCCACCAATGCTTGTAGGTATCCAATTCTTATGCCTTAAAGACGGTTGGAGCACTACGACTTCATTTTATCATAAGTGCTCAATAGATGTCAGCGCCAACTGTAATGCCATCACATTGTATGGCATGCAAATAATAAATGCACATCATCATGAATGTTGGAGGTGTTCTGCACATTAAATCATTCATCTGCATTACTTGGGCACAATCCGTCATAGCATGGCTCAATTTTGCCACACGGCCATGCTAAATCTGTTTCCAAGCTTAATGCACTCAATTAAAACTTTTGGTAACCTCTAAAAAATGGCAGTCATTATTATCTTTTGTTAAGATGCCATTAGATCCTGTAAGTTTCTAGAAATTGGACACTTTTATAGTGTAAATTTGTTGCATATAACATATTTTGAAAGGTGACATAATTCGCATTCTTGGCATGATCGACGGAGACCTATGAGCACGTCATAAGCACAGCATTTTTGTAAATTAAACGCCCTAATGTCAACTCGCAGCAAAGTCAGAGGATTCAGGACCAAAGCTTTCCTATCCATGCAATAATCCGCATCGTTAAGGAGTCGCAGAAGTAGTGTCACGGAAACGCTATCGCAAATTTAGAGGGCACGAATAGCGATCTTTGACGTGATAAATCACCAATAATACCGACTTGCGATGTTGTGGAACGGTCAAAGAAAGCGCATCTTTTGGAAGGTTGTCAAACCCCAAAACAACAATGCGACTGCAGCCTACTATTAAGCTAATGAGTATCCCATTCCTAAAGCCTCATATATCAGCGGAATTTAGCGCATTAAAATGTGTGCAAATATATATATCGCTCTAAGATGTTGTGGAAAGACCGGCCTTGATGAAGAAAAATTAGCAAGTCAACATCTAATTTAGAAGAAATGCGCAAACAGTTCTCGAACCAAAACCCATTCCCACGTTATTACGTAAAGGGTATTGAGGAGGACCTGCGGATGTTGCAGTGGAAAGGTGAGAACAAGCTTGCGCAAGAATGCTTTACACAAATGCTTTTCAATCCAGTCCGAATGACGGACCCATCGCCGACTTAACGACTGACAGGAAAGAGCGATGACATCTGCGTTTTTGACATTTTCGCAGTTGACACTAACGTCAAGTATGTAGTGCATGCATGCAAACGATATAAGAAACCGCCATTCTCTCGAGTCCCAAAACTACTACTCAACCTTTCTAGCTTCTTTAGCTACTTCTTCTAGAATGTTTAGTAAATTAGCAAAGTAAATTACAGGCTCCTTGCATCACTGTTATCGCTGTGGCGAGATTTCAGACGTCGGTCCTCATCCTCCCCTCTGCAGTTCGAGTTGCACTTTACGGCTCTGCTCCGCCGAAATCACTCTATGAGTGACAGTCACAACAATTCTTCTGATTTGCCCTCTCTTGCTGTCAAACGATCTCTGCAAATGAATGCGTTCTGCAATGCTGATGTGTTCAACTACAGTAAAAGCAACGCAAGCTTCTCCTCCCGTGTAACTAACTCCATTCGTCTTAAGCATAGTGAAATCGGCTCTCACTTAGGCCAACTACAATACCCACCTTACCGTCCTCCTTAGGCAGACTTAAAATCGAAGCTTGTATTTCTAGCCTTTGCAAGCCTTCATGGGCATCTCATCTATCAGTCGCTTCTAGGCATGTGTCTAATTGTTTAACTTCTAGTCCAGGCCACTGTCATTAACAGCACATTATCAAAAATCATTGCCACCCTCATGTCCATTTTTGTAGCATTAAACGATTCGGCTACTTTAATAACTAGGCAAGCAAATTTTTGAAGAGGAGCACGGATCATTGAAGTCATCAAATGTTAGACGCTCCATCTCCTTTAGTTGACTCGAAATTGCCTTTGATGCCTCTGCTCTTACGACTTCTAGGAACGGGTGTGTATCATGCAGAGCAGGATGAATTCTAGATGCATCCCAGGGTAGGATTAACTCAAAATGTTTTGCTTTGAGGCTGTGATCATCAAATGGTAGTCAAGTCCTCAATTTCTATGTGCATAACGATTTTGGTGAATTATTTTTAACAAGAAATTCAGCGAAGCATCGTAAAAATGCAAAGACATAGACAATCTGCATGCCTTTTCCCTTTTTCCGCATCCGCGTTACGGGATAAGTGGGATCAGTTCCTCAGAGAAAAACTGGTGATCCACAAGGATTGGAATACGATGCACTGCCATTGCAAAATTGCAGATCATAGGGGTCAAGAAGGCACAATTCATCTGTTTTATTATTAATTCGGCCTCTCACACTTTTACTGGACTACAAATGCTGCACGAATTAGCTTTTAAAACATGAAAAATCGTGTGATTCCCAGCATTGAGCTTAAAGTAAGTGAATTCCTGATGGGTTTCGACTTATGGGACCATTCCCAGCTGTTCAGACTTGTGTCCGCCCCTTCATCACCCTTGCATGTATTCATTAGAAGGACAGGATTCTGCTTAGTAGCATCAAATCTAAGGGACGGGCACGGTATATTAGGCTGCCGAGGAAAGAGGACCATGCAGTTGGCAGAGCATTGATGTGGAGTGGAATTTATGTCCTCCTCACAAACCGCCGGCCATAACTCACCCACTTGATATGCAGGCGGTCTAGCGTCTTCAGAGCAAGCAACTGACAAACTTATGAGTTTCGCGTACAACTGTTTTAACTGACGGACACCATTCTACGCATAGACATTTTTGCGACGAAGAATATGAGCGTTTTGTATTGCAGTGCTCCAGCAATAACCCTAAATGTCTTATGATTGCACAACGCTAAAATGGCACATTCTCAATCACAAACAATTGGACAGGTGACTACGTGAATACTGCTGAAAAAATATGACACTTCTATGGAATCAGCCGTGCTCTATTGAACGGTGGCAAGTGTGAATTATGGAATTTACCAGTTTGATAGCCTTCATGCATGGAATCATGCTGCAATCCCTCCTCGGACTAAGAAAGCTATGCTGAAATAATTACATGAATGCTAGCAGTTGCCGTGTGAAAGTCAAAAGATGCGTTGAATAAAAGGGGACTTAATTTGTTATAAAGGTCTGCCACTGAGTCTGCAATGATTACGTCGGAAGTTCAGCTTTACACCCTATGGTTGCCACAATCCATGGATTTTCGTCGATTGATTCGATCACTGAAAACCCATCCACCGCCACAGTCCCAGTACTTGCGTGCGCCATCTTATATGTGCTGATACTTCTTCACAGCGAAAAGACACACAACGAACATTCAGCTGCTACAAATTGGCGCCTCCAAAAGCCTTTAGTTTTCTAGGCTCACAACCAGGATGTCTCCTCTGGCCAGCCGTAAGCGACTCATTGAGACTCTTCTTGTACACCTCCCTGCGTTGTGGAATGAACATTAGGCTGGGTGGTCAGTGAGCTTACGACAACGTAAACACAAGCCCAACTCGAAGTAATTGGCAGGTAGATATGGCAGATTTTATCTTAAATAGCAGTTATTTCTCCTAGCCTCATCATCTTAATTCGGCAGTGAATAGAGAACAGGAAAGTTGAATCTAACACTTGCCAACTCAGGAAAGCCTCCTTCTTTCACAGCACTCTTAGCAGTACACCACCTTACCGACATCTCCTTAACATAACGTCGCGACTGGTCTACAAGTCGGATTTAAACCCATGATCAGTCTGCTTCGAGCATCTATCTTGGCTATACAATGGATACGAACGCAGGAATCGCGTCTTTAATTCTACACCGCTAAGCAAAGAAATCCAAATAATAATGCCAAATCTAATATTTACCAAATAACAATAATAATAAAGCGCGGAAAACTCTGCACTGTAGGATCGGAATCACCTCACTATGGGGCTTAGGTGTTTCTGTCAAATAACGCTAGGACAACAAGTGGAAACGATATCAGTAAACACACTATTTTACAGGCAAAACTGCTGCTAAAGGAGAAAACGTATTTTCTAAGTGATGCATATTGTGCAATCAGGCGTACTTTAAACACATCACCTTGTCAACCCATTCCTTTTGGCTTCGTGGCCCTATTGAAAAGAACTAAGTAGGAGGGGTCGAAAGGGCAAAAATTTACTGCAAATCGAGTTTAAATACAGTGCACTAGTGCATTTGCTTGTCGTTTTGCGATCTATATCGGCCTTGCAAAATATATAAAAAAGAAACACAAGTCGTGGACGCAAGCAAGGCGGATCAGGTGTCAGTAATTTATTTCCATTTAACATAAGTTGGACCTTTTCTGTCAAGAATGGTCTGCTTAATTTCTTGGTAAAGTTCCTCAAATGATGGCTAAAGCTCCACTTGTGCGACTTAGCAAGATTTCATAGTGCAGTAAGCTTCTGCCTCGCAGGCGGTGCTGTGATTGAAGCGAGGAGATACGTTTGACCTCGCAAAGTAACTTATATATATCATTAAGCCTACGATCTAAAGCGAATTGGGATTAGGAGATTAGAATGAATACAACAGGACAAAGAATTTATTGCATAAAAGGAAGTCAAAATTTCCGCTATATACAGTAGATCGAGTCAGGCTTATCTGCACTCGCTATGTTTTTCGAATTCCCTTCTCCTTCTCAGCAAGAACCATCAGTTAGGTGAGTCTGGTTAAGGCATTTCCAGAGGAGGTGGTGAATGTTGGCAACTTTAGTGTGCTTCATCTCACAGTATTCTATCCGGGTATTATACGCAGGTTGAGGACAGCAGTAAAGATGATTTATAACAGCTTAAGCGTTGGATCCACTTTAAGGAGAAAAGATCATGCAAATGCATTAGCACCAATGCTTTGCGCGTTCATTTTGGCGTTTGCTTCGATACACGCAAATTGCATGCGACTTACCACTGAGGGGGAATCTACTAGTAGGCTATAAGGAGTCAAAGTTACAGAAAGGAGGAGAGGCATTAGGACAAGGAAAGACAGAAAGAAAGAAGGCAACACGGTAAATAGGGTAAAAAGAAGGGAAAGATGGAATGGCAGGTTTCAAATTAGCAATTCTGTTGAGAGCTGCACTAAAGTGAAGCAGTAGCACGTGAAAACTGCCACCCAAGGTTCTGAATTAAATGTTCAGTAAAATGCCTATCAACAGCTAGAAAACTGAGCGCTCAACAAACAGTTAACAGGTTTCTTGGATCATGAGCTGTGTTCTGCCAAATGGCATCAAAAGCTTCTTTTTAAATCTTAGAGGTCAAGCGCTTACGTTTTAAAAGATGCATTGGGTGATGGCGCTGAAATCGCTTCGTTGTTGTGTGAGGTCGTGAAATAAAGAAACCGGCGGAACGCAGTGGTTTGGTCAAGAAGTTGTGATAAGATTATGGCTTTGGGATTGCATTTAAGATGCTTGAATAGTAGAGATAGGCGAATAAATTAAGTGCCTTCAGATCGCCACCACGTAGAACATTGCTAGTACAGGTTCGCGCGCTCTTTTAGGTTATTAGCATTTTACACGTAAGAGGCAATGCTGCTGTCTTGCTCTGTCATTGATGGAAGATTAAAGGCGATCTCTGAGAAATTGTATCCTTGTTGTTTCCAAGGTTTTGGGAGGGGTTCCATGCGCAGAAGTTGGCTTTGGCTGTACTCGGGCTAGCAATCAGCATCCAGAGAGCCTTTAATACATAGGCTATCATTCATATTGACGGAGATATTTGAATGTTGAGCGTGGTTTTATTTTCAAATGGCACATGTGGATGTCATCTATTGAAGGGGAAAATAATAATGAGCAACGATTCTCTCCAGAGAATAAATAATTGCGTCAGATGGATAAACCACGTGTCCGCTTGATTGCAGACGGATTCTGGGGTGATCCGGGAGATAATGCAGAACATGTTGCCGTAGCTGCATGTGGTCTGAAGTGATCTAGTAGACGTTGTGATGCTGCAGAAGTGCATACTAGAAAGAGCCATTTCACAATGTTATTGCGAAATAAAGGCGGCACTTTTGCCCATCTTGCAGCTTGCCTAAACTTACGCGCTTAGTAGTGTATGCATACTACTGGCGCACTTTTCTGTGCTTAATAGCTTTCGTGAGTTTGCAGGCACTGATACATGTGTAGTTTCGCTCATTTGCTTGATTGTCATAACAGCTCGAAAGGTTTGGCATTACATCCAACTAGGGTTGACGCATGATCCACACATTTTTAATTCAGTCATTTTTGACAGAAAACCAAATTTGAGTGCCAATCCTGAGTGTTTATTCCCCTTATGTCTCTATGCATGACAGTCGACGTGGAGATCTAAGAGTAATTCAAAACTAACGCTTCAGCTTATGGTCACATTTCAAATTTTTCTTGCTATATATGCCTTAACAGTGTCACGAGATGAGAATTTTGCTCCTGTGTCGTGGGGAGTTGCCCTGTTCCTCTGGCAGGGCTGCCAAAAGAGGGGACCCACGTGTAGATTGTATGTATCAAGGCCGACGAAGTGTCAAACTGAATTCGCTACATTCATGGATGCAATTTTAAATGCATACAACCTGCTTGCATTTGCAATTACTAATCAGTGTAATTAGCATGAGCTGTAGCTGTTATGTTACGCAAGGTATGCCAAAATTGTAAATTGAGGAGAGATGAGGCATCATCTTCCTAGCTTGCATTTGCGTTCAATGTAAGTTTAATTTGGTCATTAACCCTGGCTTTTAGACATTCTAAGTTATTTTTAGCAACGAATAGAATTGCTAAGACAAATATTGTCCGCGTAGCAAGCAAAATAAGTGTTTACTCATTAACTTTACTTCGAAAGCGGAGGAAAGTTCGGAAATGTTACTTTACTCGTAACCCTTTATATCCTTTTAACTTTATTGTTCTTTGCTTAAAATTAGAGGCGATTATGCGGACCGTTCCATTAGTGATACTTTACATCTCTTGTTGGCTTTGAATAAAACTGTGCCCTCTTTGGTCTGCCCTTAAGGCTTCGACCTTACGCTTTCAGATTTTTGTAAATGCTGCCTACCAATGCTCTGCACATCATGTCGAGGCCAATTTACCTAAAAAGACTCAAGCATAATACAAATCTATACAGTAAATGAAGGCGCACTTTTAAAAGCAAATAATAATGGCTTGGTAGCCGAAACTCGGCAGAATTTCGCCAATCAGAATCGAACATTATGCCTATAATCTCTCCCTTTTCTTGATTCTAGCAATATGTACTTCTGATGACATTTACGGGTGCCAAACATTTCTTTCAATATCCGTCAAATTGTTTATATCAAAGCGATGCTGAAGCTTAGTTAATATTGCACGTGACAACCTGGTCAAGCATGAGCTTTTTTGCGCAACTAATCAACTTGTGGTGGGTTAACAATTGTAAGTTGGCAAAATGAGCCAGTCGCAGTGAGCTTCGCCAACTTAACCTTACTCGAGGGATTGATTGTATCTGTATCTCACACAAATTCATACAAACCAAGCAGTAGCACGTGCGGGCCTCTTTTACAAGCCTTGGTCCACCTTCACACACGTCACATAATTAAGCCGGGCAAATTCATGCTCATCAAGAAGATGATTTGACGAAAAAAAACGAAATATGTAGAGAGATCAGCAGCTATAATATTAATGAAGCGGGCGTGTCTGCCCAACAGCATAAGCTGATTTTACTTTGATGAGGTGAGAAATTACAGCACTACCCCCATTCTTGTTAGATTTGCTAACTTAGTAAATGCTTTCTTTCATGAAAATTTTTTAGCATATGCTGGTTTGAGCAAAACATAAGCAGGTATTTCGTCGGTCGTCACTGCGAAATTTCAATTCATGATAAGAGTTGCCAACGAAACGAAGCAGATCTAAAGCGATTTTGCTCCTTAAGAGCTTACTAGCACTCACTTTTTACATGCACATACTTATTAGTTTATCGTAAGGCAGTGGAATGGCCTTCTTTCAGTCTCAAAGCAACCCGTGCATTTACACGTACACAGTGCAATCATAGAACATTGGATTGTGGAAGCCAGTGTGCAAAGTACTCTGGTGAGAATGCCTGCCCTGGAGATCCATCGCATGTAACGAGCTGCACTATTGTGAGTGGGCAATTGCACGGGATTACAAAATGGTCAACATGAGCAGCTTAATCATGAAATTAAATGGACCAGGGATGATAAAATCGGTGGAGGTAGATCGGTCGGTTGCAGTGATTGCAGGAACCAGCGCTGAAACTTTAGAGTAAACAATGCAGGATTAGTGGTTGATATACTCAATAGATATTTCTTTCCCTTCATTAGACTTCGGACACGCTATAACATATGTATCAAGTCCCACAACGCAGAATGCTCGTGTGGTTGATGTGGTTGAACCTGTGACCAGCAGATGCTAAACAGGAATCATTTTTTAATTTGTGTGGTCACTTTCAAATCGTGGTTTGTGCCTTAATCAAACGATCAGAAATGGCTAATCTTCTTCCTTAGTAACTGCAGGTTCCGCTTGAAGTTTGCTGTAGAGAAAAGCAAAGCAAAATATTTAATAAAATTTCTATTTGATTTAGCGCATTGGCAGCAGCAGTGATCCTCATCAAGATAAATGCGAAAATTCATTTAGCACTGTGGCATGTTTTATCCCCACTGGCAGCGGAGATCCCGATCCTCTTCTAATCAGTTTGCTAACTTGCTTATTTTAAAATCCCAAAATGCTTCACTGGCTTTAAGCAGAATCCTTAATTTGTTATACCATCTATCTGAAAAATCACCAGTAAAGATGGGCCAAGATATGATTAGGTTGGCAATTTTATGCCTATTTTGTCACTTAAATTTGACTCCAGAATCTAAAGTATCAAAAGGACGAAAGGGGGCAATGAACTCTTAAGTGCAAAGCACTTTTGATTTGGAGTCGCAAATAGATTGTGACTGCATCACGGAGATCCCCTCAGAAGACTTTCATTAAGTAAAGTTTTAAAATCGGTCAAGCAAGCTCAGAATTGGGCTTGCAACATTGAGCGCACGTGAATCCCATGGCTAAAATACACGCGCCTGCATGTTAGTCGATGGCGCATGAGTCCACGTTAGTGCCTTTACAGGTGCATTTTGGGGCATCCATGTTTCAACGCCCTAGTTTCTCTTTTTAGATGGCCTAAATGCTGAGTCCTCTACTGACTTGAACTCCGCACTCATCACCGATTAACATGGCGTAAAATTGATAACTGCTCATTATAATGACAAATGTGACAAATATTTTTCGTACTTATATCATGTATATACTGCTTCCGTAATAATCCTCAAAACGCCTCAACTCCTTCCACCTTCCTTGCTTGCCACTTAGTTGGCCGCAAAGTATTGAGGTTTGTTTAGCAATTTTGCTTAACAATCGTGTGCAGTAACAGCTGATTCTCAGTGCTCTTAGAAAAAACCTTACTTGACGTTTTCAGCAGTCTATATTGGCCTTCACCTTCTTGAATTAGTTGACTGAGAGGTGTATGCGTAAAGGATTCTTAACGAAAGACTAGGTTTTAGGCTTATACACATTATGGTATTCAGTCAGAGACTTTATAGCCCGCTTTTTGAGATCTGAAGAGTATTGCGACTTCTCTGTTTCTAAACGCCTTAATTCAGACTTTGTACACCTATTATGAGCCACGGAAACAATAATAAGTCTATTAACAGTAACACAATGAAGACATCATTCTCAGCTTAACAAGCTAGCAAGAGGCTATCATTTTTAAGCCAAAGAAGTGATACGAAAAAACGAAAGGAGACAAACTGCCATCTCTTCCGAGAATTCATCTACCTCTTTCATCGACCTTCTAAGTCATTCTTGTCAGCGTTGATTAAGGCAATAAATAGATCAGTGAATTCCGTGGGATTCTGGTAAATGGTAGGTCAGCGTACGCCTCGCCAAATGCAGGTAGCGATTTCTTGCCAAGGTCAGCAAAGAAGGGGTGCAAATAGTCTGCTACGCATTCATGCGAGACGGCGGGCTTAAATGAGCTAGTGACCGCACGTAAACAAGGACTTCACCTTCCTGGGTCCATCAAAACAACGCAAATTATGTAGTATAAGTTGGTTTATTAAAAAGTCCATCTATTTATAGGAAAATGAGGACTTAAGAGAGAATATTGGCGATGCGTTTGCATCAAGTGTACACATGAACTTTTCTTAGAAGCAAAGCCTATTGCTTTGCCAAGATAGAAACGATCCAGTGTTATAATTAGGCAGTCCTTTAACGCCTGACCGAGTTACCTCTGCCAGTACACCCTTTATCTGGAATGGGCCGACAATTTTGCTAATTTCTGAGTCATCGATGATTAGCGAATCTTCTGTGGCATATTCTGCGAAAATGCAGCCCAGAAACCTCTTATCGTCGCTGCAACAATAGAGGGTCTTGCCCAATAGAACCTCACGAGAGCGGTACCATATGGTACCGACCTACAGCATTTTGGGATCAGTTATTCAGACAAATACTTTAGGACATTTCAAGGAAAGCAGATTCTAACTCATGAGTCGACGCGTGAAGCCAAATTCAGCCACCTTTACAACATCAACTAGCACGTTTTGGGGTTTAATTCATGGTGGATAATGCGCCCCACCTGGTAATACCCAAGAGCCTGCTGCATTTAGTACATGAATAACTAGATGCAGAATCAGTAAAAGTAAAATCCTAATTTAACAGTTCCTAGGGGCAATCTAGTGTCTCTAGAATTAGGATCTACCTGCAGCCTGAGACTCACAATTAAATGCATAGAATAACGTGTTATTGACCATAAGAGGTTATAGATCTTTAGGATTTACGTCACAACATTGGTGTGTTCGGATTCTTCTAGGAGCGCAATTTCCCTGGGAACAGTTGAGGTACACCTTGGTCAGAATGCCCATACCTAACGCTCCGACTTTCGATCAAGACACTTGTAAACGACCCCGTACGTGCCTAGAAAGTTGAAGCAACTTTTTGCCGAGCCTCCTTTAGTTTTCCGAGTTGTGGAACGCTAGAAAGCTAGAAACCTGACATCACTGAAGATGGAATAACTACAGCCTTAGCACTAGCCAGCCTCTACTGATATCCGCACACTTGGCAAATGATCCAATGGGGAGGGAAATATCTTTGAAAGGACATCTCATGCTAGAGCATTGGGTGCTCTTGTAAAGATACAGAAAATACGGGATTAGTAGCCGCCCAATAGCACAACTAAATGATTTCGCTTCTGCTTTCCCTTTACCAACACATAAAATAGTAGACGTAAGACTGCCGAATCCGTTTTACCAATAGGCAGTACTGTGATTTCGCACTGCTCACGCAAGGAATGCATTCCTGAGTTCTTCATAGAGACCGATAAAGTGACCGATAGATGAAAGATTGTACTTAAACTGAGTGGCAACCAGGTTGCATCTTGAACCCGAAACACATTTGAAGACCCATTTGTTTGTTCTTCTACAGCAATTCTTCTCACATCTCTTTTTCCTGATTGCTCATTGCAAACTAGTGCTTGGGCAAGAAGTCAACATGACAGAGTTTGCTTGCTGTGCTTCGGTGCTTGGACCATCCAGTGCCATCCAGTGTAATCAGGAAATGGAGGTGGCAGGATACTTGACTTCAATGTCGGCAAATTATGCGCAGCCGTAACGCTGTGACCTGAGCCAGTCTCAGCTCTGGGTCACAAGGCGTATACGCTATCTCCCATTTATAGTGCACGAGTAGCGATCTTTGACGTGAAAAATCACCAATAATACCGACTTGCTATGTTGTGGAACGGTCAAAGAAGGCGCGCCTTTTGGAAGGTTATCAAACTCCAAAACAACAATGCGACTGCTGTCTACTTTCAAGCTAATGAGTACCCCATTCCTAAAGCCTCATATATCAGCGGAATTTAGCGCATTAAATGTGTACAAATATATTTTGCTCTAAGATTATACAAAGGGGGCATGCTAGAAAATTACAACATAGTACTGGCATCCCTCATACTGCTCAATGTAGGCAATCCGGAAGGTGGAAAACCGGACCCGATTGAGGAGGGTGTGAAGGTCGTTCAGTGTTAAATTCTCAATGCAAATAGCAGGGTATTGCTGCAAAACATAACCGCTACATCCGTGGAGGAGAGCACGGACTTCGTTCAGGTCAGCCTGATCCCATGTTTCGCTTTCGAATTCTAGATGCGTTTGACTGGCCATCGTGTGATCGCGTCGCAGGTGAATGCGAATTCCGCGCGAACCTCTTGAGTTCACTAAAAGAAGTAATAAGAGCTCACATACACAGGCCACCACTCAGTCTATTTGGCATCAATGAACTCGAAGGACCAAAACAATTGCTTCAAGATTTGGCTGAGTTGCTAAATACGAATTATTTCAAGCGAAGAATCCCTTAGAACTGATTTTATGCTCTTTTTGAATTCTGCGGAATAATTAAATTGTGAACGGGAATCGGAACTGCCAATAAACTCCATTGCTCGCAAGTGTTTGCACTATTTGTAGAGCACCGACCAGCTTTTGTAGCACAACGCTCTACCCGCAACACAGACGCTGAGAACAAACCTTCCTCATCCAACTGCGCATCATGGCGAGTGCTTGAATCTGCGTGCTCAGCCCCTTGGATGGATGTGTCAAGCTTCGAGTTAGTGTAGGTGGGCGTAGTGCATATGGAGTAGCTTAAAAATTGACAAGTTTACAGCTTTAGAACTATTTACGCAAAGCTCAATGCCTCAATTTAAATGCAACGAGTCTGGGTTACTCAAATATGATTGCAATACTTATGTTCCTTAATTGTGTTTGTAGGCAAGAGGCGGGAGGACAATTTTAATCTGATCGCAGGCCAACGGAATTGCACTCCAGAGCCCGAGACACCTTCGTCCTACCTTATAATAGTATAAGTGCCTAGAGGCAACCAACTTTCTCCTTTAGTAAGGGTGGAAGAAGGGAAGAGGAGGAAGGAGACGAACGATCCACAATGTCATGCATATTCCCAATGATGTGTGTGTTAACCTAAATTAAACGCGTAAATTGGGTGCGTCACTCTATGCGCCTCATAACTCACCAAAATGGAAACATCTGCTTTCATCTGAAAATTGTGAAGCACGCTCTCCCTGAAAAATTATCTGCTTTGGATTTGGAGTCAAATTTCTGGAAATGATGCAAGCGACCGCACTCAAATTTGCTCATTGTGTTGATCCAAGTGAAGTGCGTTTGCACGTGTAACTACTGCATTTTGTAAAGCAAGCACATTCACCCATGCTTTATAGCAATATTTCAGCATGTCTGAGAATTTCGAGATTTACAAGAGCGTGGTATTTGAACTCGTTTATTTGTAAAATATTGTTGTATCCCTTCAAAATACACTGACACTTGCAAATTCTTCCCAATTCATATCAGATGGCTGGCTGTAAAAAGGCAAAGATGATTTGCAACTGTGAGCGTGTTAGGGAGCAGGACAGCTAATTGCTGCCACTCGACACAAATGTGCTTGTTCATGCAGTGAGAGTAAGTCGAGCTCTTCGTCTGGAAATCAAGGTTCTTCCAAAACACTACCATTGAATGCGATAAGCTAATGATGCACTGGTGCTTAGTGGAATGGAATCCTATATTAGATCGGTGGACGCACATGGCATCACCTTGGGTCATAGCGGAAGCAGAATATTTGATAGTGTTTAGGTTCCGATGATACAGTCCTCAACGCTCAAGCTAGGTTGTTGTCTTGTAGATCACACGATGAGTACACCAAAACGACAGACGATCGTGTAAATACAATGAATCACGTTGCAACCATTCAAATGGTAGTTGCAGTTTCATTGGGCTTCATTAGGGGACCCAAATCTTGTAGGTTCACTTATGCCTGTTAATAATTGAGTAGGCTCCACACATATTTGTCATCACCGTTATTTTTGTTGTAGCCAATGCCAACGTATTGATGTCTGGAAGCTGCAGATGTAAGTAAATAACGCAATGGTCCTGTCAGAAGAAGTTCAGAAGACTTTTCTCGGGATCGGTTGACCATTGTTGCATAATTAATATCTGAGCTAATTCAATTCATCTGCTGTCATTTGACCACACTTTCGTCTGCCTTCTTCATTGATGGATGGGAAGTGCTGATGCACTCCTTTTCTGCATCATAGGCAATGTATTGTTAGGGTGGTTTAATTCGGAGTGGCCTGGGCAGGTGCATAAATGGATGTCGCGGAACATTCAATCCTTTATTGCGCATCACTTGGTCAGTTGTAGGTTTAATTTTTTTTGACGAAGGAATTGTGAATACAAATGTAAGCATGAGGCGAAATTCTAACAAGACTTCATTATTATTAATGGAAAAAAATCAGCAAATTGGGTTTAGTGCATCCCAATCTGACTAAGAAACTGTGGATACATATTATTGTTACACTTTCGCTGCCTTGCATAAAAGGACAAAAGCTAAGCTTACGCGATGAGGTAATGTGCAGGAGGAAGTTTCACCAGACTAGAAACTACAAGCAACGAAAACCTTCGATACGACTAAATGTGAATGGGCACCTCAAGCAGTACCTTAAAAACGAAGCAAGAAGGGGAATTATGGACCCTAAATATGCTGAGGAGTTAGGTTGAAGCAGGCAACATGATGGTTGCAGTCCAGTCTTGTCTACATCATTAAAAGTGCAATTGTGTCAAATTTTTATAAATTCGCCATTATTACAATTTGTTGTTGGCGTCAACACTACCAGCATCATATGTCATGCCCTGATTGCCTCACTCCTGCTCATATGTCACACATGCGTGACATGCGGGTTTATCAGTTTGTGGCAGCTGACAATGATGCTGCAATGTTTATGGGCATTCCGCAGAGCTATGGTCTTTTTGCCTATCTTATAATTTGTAATGGGAAGGAGCTATGGTAGTGATCATATCCCTGCCCTTATGAATGTTGCGCCACGCTGTGAGCATTTGATGTAACTACAGCGCTCATGTCATTTCCTCCTTCCTCGGTGTGCGCCGTGCATTTATCTATTCCACTGACTATACTCTTTGAAGTGCCGAAACTATATCAAAGAGCAGCGTCAGTGGAAATAATGATTCCTCTTCAGCTGCCTCGAGAACAGCACAGAGAATAGATGGCAACGCTTCTGATAGGAACTCATATGCATTTCAGTCTAGGCCTGCATGCCAGCTAAACAGCAAAGATATTCTGCCAAGCAATGCCTCATTGCTCTTTTAAATATCAGCCAACGCATAATGCCTAACACCAAAGCAATTTTGCTGTGGCGCGACACCCACTCTCCTTCCTTAGTCGATGCTTAAGAATGTGTGCGTGTGTAAAAGCGAAGCCAACACTCTTTACACATGCTAAACATTCATGCAACAAGTAAGTCTTTCTATTTGGGCTGAGGACTCTAGGGTCTTAGAGCAATGGATTCTAGAAGTACGAACGTTTGTTTGTTCTAAAAGGCACCAAAGCGGGTAATTTGCAGAACTTAACTTGGAAATTTCAATTACCGCAATCTCTACATACAGTAATACTGGTTGGTTTTGATAAAGGAGAGTGAGTGCGCTAACGTCGGACCTGGATTGCGGTACAGGTGACCGTTTGTGAATCGTGGGTTACGAAGCCAATGTTGCTGTATGAATGAAAATGAAACATGGGATTGGAATGGCTGCTCGATTCCTTTTGAGGTGATTCCTGTCGCATCGACTGAAAAGTGAAAGGTGAGGACTACTTCTAGTATTTACTCGTGCCAAATGGAATGAACCTTTG
This sequence comes from Taenia hydatigena, assembly GCA_036345935.2. Classification (NCBI taxonomy): domain Eukaryota; kingdom Metazoa; phylum Platyhelminthes; class Cestoda; order Cyclophyllidea; family Taeniidae; genus Taenia; species Taenia hydatigena. The sequence continues at coordinate 71,394 of JADWOT020001179.1, forward strand.
AGTGCTACGGCATCACGCCCTGCCTTCTCTTTGTGCACTGCATGTTAATGATCCAGTACTCCGTGCACAGGCAGATGACTAGCGTTGGGTCGGTAAGTAAAGATTCGATCGTCAATCAAATTGGTTCTTCTATGTCACCATCCCTACCTTGATAAGGATTTGCGGAAAAAAAATTAAGATTAACTAAATATTATTGGAAGTGGGTTAGGCAGCAATAAAAGGGGGATTCTCTATCTCCCCATTCCAAATTACTTCGACCTGCGCGCTTACGACTCGTCAATGACCGCTCGTTTTACAATGTACTCTCAATATGAGGCGGCATCCAGGCTACCGAGTGTTGTGGTTGACAAGTTACCGCAGCATGATGCTTTAATCATGGCAAACTTTAAAAGCTTATCTACGATCGACTCCAGTTATCCTTTTATGATCATAGCAGTATAGAGCATTCATCCTACACTAGTCGTCCTAATTAGGATTGCATTGCACTCCTCTGCCGTCTTTATCGCCTTCCAGGTGCTACTTCTTTTCGTTGGTCAGCATGAAGGGCAAAAATGGACGCTCACCGACTGAATGTTAAAGTTGATGCATGGTCCTTCGAGTCCCAATTATTGAGGTTGTAGCGTAGTGACACGCGCTATACAAGGATTGGTTCATTTATCAAATTTTGATGTGCTTGGAAACAGCAAAAATTTTGTCTTGCTTTCATGCCATAAATTTTCATTCTTGTTGGATTCATCCTTTGGTATTAGGCTCAAGTCGCTTTAGATCGCACGCATAATGAATTGCATAAATTACTTTGTGAGGGCGGACGCCTCCCTCGCCGCAATACCACGGCTGTGCCAGTGAGGCAGAAGCTTACTACACTATGAAATCTTGCTGAATAGCACACCTGGAACGTTGACCTTCATCTGAGGAACTCTGAAAAGAAATTAAACAGACCATCCTTGGCACAAAAGTTCCACCCCATATTATAAGGGAATAAATCACTGGAACGTAATCCGCCTTGTTAGCATTCAAATCTTGTACTTCTTTTTGCAAGTTTTGTAAGGCTGATGTAGATCGCGAAATGACTAGCGAATGCAATGGTGTGCTGTCTCTAAAATCTGTTCTGCAGGCAAATTAATTTCGCGGTCTGCCTCCTATTCGACAGCCACTACTCATTGCTTTTCAGCAGGACCACAAAATCAACAGGTTCGAGTTGGCAGAGAGACGTGTTCGAAATATGCCTGACTGTACAAAACGCATCAAACAAAGCATATTTTCATTGATCTGGCACACTTTAACTTATTGCCTGAACGTCAATTGACAGAAACAATTAGCCTTTTGGTAGGTGGTTTTAATTCTGCACTGCAGCGTCCTACCAATTCCTAAAATTGCAAATTTGGCATTGAGAACTGTTTTCCTTGCTTAGTGATATAGATACAGAGGCATGTTGCATGCCTCCATGCCCATAGCATAGACAAGGCAGGTGCTCGACGCGGACGAGAGTGCTTGAGTAACGAATCCACTTTGTAGACCGGTCTCAATGTTGTGGTGTAGATATGTCGGCTTCTTTAAATCACTTTTGGTGCTGCCTGAGTGTCTCACGATGGGAAACCTCACCGACGCATCCGCTACACTAGATAGAGGCAGTTGAATTAGACAGACAGCTAAAAACGGTTCTACTTTGCGGCATTCGCAGCATTCAAATGATTGCATTTTACAAACTACCTTTACAGTTAAGAGCGTCTCCTCGAGCTTGATGACCACTGCTACTTGTTTTGCCCGTCTGTCAATTCGTACGCTGATGTCAGCTGCACTTATCTACCTGTTTAGCAGGTGATGATAGAAGCATGGTGAGGGGGCATCCACAAGTTGACAGTCAATCGCAGGCATTGCAAAGATCCAAGAAATCGTCTACTGACGCACAGTTATGGACGTGCATCAGGCACGAGGTACGTGGTCAGTCGTTGAATGCACATTTAAGGACGTGTTTAGCATTTCAAACCAAGTTAATAAGATGAGTGAACCAAAATTACATTTGCGTAGCAGTTGATTCACCTACCATATCTTCCGACGAGATCGATTCCAGTTCGAGCGGTGTGGGGTAGGGACTACGGCTAAGTCAGGAGAGGTAAGAACGCAAGGTGTTGTGATTTGAGCCTGATCTGGATGGTTTTTTATCGAATCAGGAGCTGTAGCTTTGAGGTTGCGGATTTCAGGCAAGTTTGTCTCATTAATTACATGCTAACTCTCTTAATCAAATTTGGATCTGATTCAGACACTTCGACCGACTGTAGAGCTGTAGACGTGCACATGCGAATTCGGCCAATTGCAGCGCCAGTAGTCAACGATGTGTTCGACTCTCCGATAACATTTTGAACTCCGAAACTACCAACTTCTATCACTTTGATAACACTAAGCCAACAATTTATAATTATTAAGCACCAACGCCTGCATTGTGCCTCACCATGCTCCATTTACTCTACCCGTTTAGCGCATATGTAGAGGTGCCCGCGTGCGTGTACCTTTCGTTCATTGCAAATTATCTACCCCAGAGTCCGCCTTCTTTGGCCTCTCTTTTGCTACTCGCGCCATATGAGCCACCACCATGACCAACCTAACTTAAACCCATCTCTTTCTCTTAAGTCACCACTCCTGACCACTTTTCGATAGGGTCTGCTTGCTTCTCATCCATTTGTTTATGGCTCACTGCTCGCCCGTACTCCAAACTCATCTCTTAAACACAATTGCACTTCAAATGATGTAGGCAAGACTGGACTGTAGCCATCACGTTGCCCGCATTAACTTTGCCCCTCAAAGTATTTAAGGTTCATAATTCTTCTCCTTGATTCGTCTTTTTTTAGGTGCTGCTTGAGGTGCCCATTTACATGTAGTCGTATCGGAAATTTTTCGTTGTTTTTAGTCTCTAGCCTGGTGAAACTTCCTCCTGCACATTTCCTCATCGCGTAAACCTAGCTTTTGTCCTTTTGTGCAGAGCAGCCAAAGTGTAACAATGGTATGCATCCACAAAACCCTATTTGCTGATTTTTCGCAGCAATAATAAGGTCGAATTAGTATTTCGCCTCATGTGTGCATTTGTATTCACAATCCTTCCGTCGAATGAAGTAAGCCTACAACTGGCCAAGTGATGCGAAGTAAAGGACTGAGTGTTCTGCGACATCCATTTGTGTACTTGCCCTGGATACTCCAAATTAAACCACTTTAATAATACATCACCTATGATGAAGAAAAGTATGCAACATCACTTCCCCTCCATCATTGGAGAAGGCAGACGAGAGTGTGGTCGAATGACAGCAGATGAAACGAATTAGTTCAGACATAAATTATGCAACAATTGAAAATGAGGAGAAGGTTGGACAGCAGCTAAAATATTATCTGCTTCTTACGAAGTGACAACTGTTCCTTGTCTCTTTCGAATTCAACAGTTCAAGGAAATATCCTCATATGCCGAATAGGAGTAAACACATGCCGATTAGTGTAAAGCATGGAAAGTTAGCTGCTCACCGATCATAACTTCAAAATCTCCTTGCGGGACGAACGTTCCCAACAGAAATAGGCATAGTTGGACCAGCATATCCCATTCAGGGACAACTTTTATCTGCAGTCCGTACACGTGGGTTTATAAGGAAGTTGTAGGCCTGTGGAGTGGCCTATTTTTGATCGCACACACGCACACACATACAGTGAAGCCATGTGCTATTGGGTTGCTTGGGTGGCTCCAACTACGTGACGAGCTGCAATATGGAGAGTAGGCAGCATTAACACTCACAAGATTGTTCATGCAAGCACTGTGGCAGTAGAAGCAAATAGGTTGCCGTGCCAAAATCAGTGAATCCGGACTACAGGCTTAAATGGGGTTGTGAGATTAAGAAAGGATTTGCCGTATTCGGTATAGACACCTAGCTGTCCAGCCACAAATGGTCATCCCTTAGTTACTACGCTAAGAAGCGCTATATCGTCTACTGAGTGTTTTAATGCCTTTAGATTACATAAAGGCTTCATGCTCTTGAAGCGTGCATTCTATAGACCACAATCCGTTCAAAAAACCGAATCGAAGTGGCATAAAGGATTGCAAACCACTGCAAAGCGGTTCAAGGAGTGTTACATAGAACGGTGGTGATTTGTCCCTAATGTAGCTAAGATTCCAATTTGTCTGTGCAGAAACGAAACCAAAAGACTCATCATGCATAATGAAGCGATTCGAGCAGCATTAGATGAAGAGGATGCCTCATCTAATATTCTTCGTTTGTGGAAGCCATAAACTATTATCTTCTGACATCATCAGTGAATATGTCCAGGAAATCCACCTCCACCTACACTTAGTTTGGATGGTTGGTGGATGGATTTTGGAGAGAATACTCTAATTGAAGAAACGCTGCAGCAATCGACACGGACTGGTGAATGACAGAAGTGAAAGTGAAGGCGCAGAGTGCTTCGACTGTTAAATAAACTTACACCTTTCCTGTTGTGTCTCTTCTGCTCTCCTTTTCTCCTTAATGCGATTGAGTTCACCTCCTTTTCATCTTCCTTGGCATTGCGTCAAGTGAGTTCCATTGATTAATGCCATCGACTTCAATGGACACGCTTAACTTCCAATGTCTCACAAGCATAGCATGGCTGGCACTCCAGTAACTCGTGGTGTATTCTTCCGCTCAACTTCTTGCCTCTGACAAAAGTGCAGACAACAGAGTATGGACTGAAAATGAGCGCCGATATAAAGTGAATGTGATGCACAAATCCTGACAAGCTAAAAATATCTTCGCACGTGAGTAAAACATGCTGCGATCGATTTGCTAGAAGCCATGTCAACAAGTGATTGAAGCACAACTGGCAATCTAGGTGGAAATAACAAGCTATTAAGTTTTTTAGACGGGCACGTAGTCCCCGCAATTTGTAGTCTGCGGTTTTCAGGAACCCACACACAAAGCAGTCACGAGTAATTTTGACTTAGTGGTTTAATGATGAGGATGTGATTGGATTGTAGGCTGACAACCAATAAGGGTGGCCGAATCGTTGTGCTTGATAAACTACAACAATTCTTAAGGTCCTTCCTAGCTTGCTGCTATATTTTGTTGGAATCGAAAATGAATGGCCAGTGCAAGTCTACACCCCTTTGCTAAAGGGGCGTCACGGACCCACCTACGTCGCACAACAATGAAAAGGTGTATTCATGGGCGAACCATCATCGAAGAATTGCTATTAATGGAATGACATTTTGCAGCTGCACGTAATTTGGACTAGCAATTATTCCTCCAATGTATCGAACCCAGTGTCCGGTCAGGGAGGCTGGAGATGAAGGAAGGCTAAAGTTGCCTTGTGTCTTTCTAGAAGCACGTGTCTTGGAATCACAACGATGGCATCGAGGCATTGCTGTCTTCCACCACGATCGACTAGAAAGCACGCCTTACCGTTCCCTTGGTTAAGTTACATCAGCCTAAGAATTTTGTTTTAAACGAAATTCTCTTATTGTACCTACGAGAAGCTCTCTTTAACATACGTGCCATGACTCAGGTACATAAATCTTCTTTTTCTCGTATCTTTTGCTAATGCTACTGTACTCCTGATGAATGCAAGCAGACAGAGCAGCGACGCCAAGCGGTAAGTAGGAAGACGTGCGGAGGAGTAACAAATGGAGCTGCAAACGTGCCTGCAATGTAGGCTTCAGGTTACGCATTATCGTTGCGTTAATCTCAGTCCGACTCGAACCCATGGCGTATTGTTCAACATCCACCAAACACGGCATAAAATGCAATGAGCACAATGCGAAATTGAACGCGGCTGGCATTAGTTGTGCAGCCTCGTCACACACTGCGCAATCTCTCTTATTCCTTCAACCTACAACAGATTTGACAAGACGAACGTATAAGCCCATCTAAATCATTTTGTTTTATCCTTTTCTTGCTTCACACCAACATTTCTACTCAAACCCATTTTATACCTCCGATTAATGCGTACTTTGACCCAGGGTACAGCACGAGTGAGTCCCGCTTTAGTGCAGATGTAGGCCAGCACGCCGTTTGAACTCTCCTGTTGCAGTGAAGTGGATTGTGCTTTACATACCTGTCTCCATACCTCATCCAACAAATGAAGGCAGGTAGAGCTCCGGAATGCGATTTCGTTGTTTGTGCGTCCGCACCGTTTGGGTGGACATCCACCAATCCAACACCGCCTTATTCATGCTACCGGTAGCCTACAAGCAGTGAGCCAAGTTGACCGAAGGAAACGCACAATGATTCAACGTATAAGGCGTTATGAAATCCCTTCACTACTGCCCTCAACCTGCGCATGAGACCCGAATCGAATATACTGAGATGGGATACACCAAAGGTGCAAATTTTGCTTCCTTCCATGAACATGCCTTAATTAGACCCACCTCACCATTGCTGGATCTTGAAAGGAAAGAGAAAGGGAATCAAAATGAAAAAGAATGAAGAAAATACTGGCCTGATCTGCTATCAACTTATGGCAGAATCCAGGCTACCGAGTGTTGCGATTAGCAATTTACCGCATTAGAATGTCATAATCATGCCAAAATTTACAATTTTAGCTACAAGAAATATCAGCGATCATTATTTTTGTTAATGGCATAGGCAACCTTTCATCCTAAACTGATCATCCTAATAGCGATTAAATTGTTCTCCTCTGTCTCTTCACCGCCTCCTAAGTGCTAATTCTTATAAATGATCGGCATTGAAAGCAAGGGTGGACGGCTACCAGTCGAATGCTAAGGTTGGTGAACGGTCCTTTGGGTCCTCATGATTAAGGTTCTAGCGTAAAGAGACGCGGCGTACAAGAGTTGGTTCACCTAGCAAATTTTGAGGTGTTAGAAAACAATTAAAAGTTTGACTCGCTTTCGTGCAATAAGTTCTTTTTCCTGATGTATTTATTACGATTCATTAATTTGAATCCCTTTAGATCGCAGGATTAATTAATTGCATAAATTCATTTGTGAGGACAGATACCTACCTCGCCACAATACCATGGCTATGCCACTGAGGCAGAAGTTTACCGCACTATGAAATCTTATTGGGTAGCACAGCTGGAACATTGACCATCATTTGAGGAACTCTGCCAAAAAGATGAAATCGGACCATTCTTGACACAAAATTTCAAACTTATGTTAAACGAAAATAAATTACTGACACCTAATCTGCCTTAGTTGCGTCTAAAACTAGCATTTACTTATTATAAATTTTGTAAGGACGGTATGGATTGTAAGACGACAAGCAAACACAATGGTGCACTGTACCTAAAATCGGTTTTGCAGTGGATTCAATCCCCTTTGACCGCTCCTACTTAACAGGCTCGGGTTGACAAGGTGATGTGCTTGAAATACCCCCGATTACACAGTATACATCAAATAAAGAATATTTTTTCCTTAATACCAGTCTTGCCTGTAAAATACCGCATTTACTAATGTCGCTTCGACTTGCCGTCAGGGCGTTATTTGACAAAAACACCTAGTCCCATGGTAAGGTGCTTTCGATTCTACATTGCAGATTTTTCCACGCATTTTTGCATTTAAATTTAACTTTAACATTATTTATTAGAACTTCTGTGCTCTCTAATGCGTTTATAATCATAATATAGTTAAAATAGATGTTAAGCAATCTGGTCGTGGATTTAAATCCTCCTGGTAGACCGGTGTCTCCGTTGTGCTTAAGAGATTTCGGTAAAGTACGGTGCTCTTAAAAGCGCAAAGAAGGAAGGGTACTTGCTTGAGCACCATTCGATGTGTTCTAAGCGAGCAAAAAATGGTGCTTCACCGTAAGTTTGAACTATTTGTAGAAACTACAGGGCTTTCTACCCTATCGAAGAGCCTTTGGTCTCGATATTTTGCTGTGTCATTTCGACTGAACGGCTAAACTCAACATCCTCATGACCCTACATTTATCACAAGTTGCGCTCTTCATGCTCTCCTTTCCCTACAGTCATTCTTGTCTTCTATGGACAAATTTTTTCTGCTGCTCGGTTTGCTTCCAGTTTACATCAGTGACAAGCAAACAAGCCTGACTCCTTGGTTTAACTACAAAACTAACATAACACGAGGAGGCTATCTAAAACGGTGCAATCGACGAAGATCGTCAGTCAGGTAAAGGGTGAAAGTGGTTTTGGCCTTCAGCCAACCACGGTATGCTCATTTACCAGCACCTGACTTTAGTAGACTAGAAGTGACAAAATGAGGCTGCTGAAACAAAGCACCTGACTGGAAGTCATTATCTGCAAGTCTCGAGCGCCTTAATGGGACCCAGACGAAATGCTTGGTGACCCTGATGTAAGAGCAGATGGATGTTAGCCCTAAACGATCATTGCTAAATAGCTACTCCTCTTTTTGTTTGCTTAGTAAACGCATTGTTGTAATGCTATTACGAACGTAAACCTTTACCCACTGCACAACTCCCCACCTACTTGCGGTAAAACCACCTTGAATTTTCACTACAAATTGGTATTTACATGCGTACAATGGATGCGACGAAAAGGAAATACAAATCCAAGATAAGAGCAATTCAAGTGAGTTCAAGGGGATCAGGTGCAGATGTTGTGGTAAAATAAAGATGGTTACTTGCAAAGATATTTATGTAATGGCAATCAAATGTCAAACTTACGCAATCTGACGATTGTTATGGCTTCATCTTCCTCCTTCACCAGTTGTGGCTCAAAAGTCACTCCCGTATATATTTTGCATTCGTTCTTAAATGCCATTAAAATGAAGCAAGACCTAGTTTATCAGAAAGGAGCACAATGCATTTTGCAGGAATTAATACAATCATGAGAAGAGTAGACATTTAAGAATACCATGTTTACTCTCGGCCTAACTCAGTGGTTAAAAGAAGACGCTGATGCGCAGATTTTTGAGTGAATAACAGAGGCATTTGTGTTGAGATTATAACACGTGCATTGTGAGGGCATACAAGCAGACTATTATAAACTCTGACCACTAAAGCTGCTTTTAGTGAACATAATTCTATACTGAAGAGATGTATTTGACTAGGTATTTTATGGGAGATCAAAAATGATTAATTTGGTGCGTCGAAATATATGCAGGGTCGATTTAGGGCAAAGTAATTTGCTGAAATCTAACAGAACAGCAGTTTGCCACAAACAAGCTCTTGAATTCACCAACTTAAAGTGCTTTCAATTTTAAAAAAGTGTACGAATTCATGCTGCTGAAATGAATTTTTTAAGAGCGGTAAAGGTATGATTCTTTTACAATCCAAGCCAATCGGTCTAACTCACCTCAGTCCCGACATGGACAGCAATGCTGCACGCACAAATACCACACGTTATCATGCATGTCTCCGCATCTAACGGGAACACTTGTGGCTGTACTTTGGCATCGTAGGATTTATTAGGTAGGACTTTGTAACCATCAGGGACGAAAGCAAGTAGAGCGGTGACCAAGTCAAGCGTTATTAGCCTCATTTTCCAAATGAAAATTTCTTGCTCGTACCATTTGCATACGGATTCTTTCGATTGGCCAGGCATGCTTTCCATAACTGGTCAGTATGTCATTGCGATTGGTTGACGCGACCCGGTTAAATATTCTCAGCCTCCGGAAAAGCTCTCTGAGTAATGGAAATGCAAAGTATGCAGAAAATGTCCACACTGCCTATAACAGCCTTGTTCTACGCCGCTGATTTTCAGCTTTTTAACTTCCAGTGATAAAGCTAGGTTATTTATAATTTGCATGTCTACGAACCTGCTCGAAGTGCTAGCTGAAGTAGTCTTTGCTTAGTGATCCTGCAGGCTACCAGCGGCTCTAATGCAGAAGATGCTTTAGACGAGAGCAAGAAGTCTATGGCGCGGCAGCAAATAAATTCACACATACACTCAAGAGTCTTTTATTTTTAAATGCGAGTGCCCACAAGCGAATGCTAGACTTCTACACATTAAACTCGACATCTTCACGAGTATGCTGGGATGGATTGAGTTGGTTAATCATATTCAAGTTACCATTGTTCAAAATCATTTTAGTGACGCCAGTTGTCGCCGTTTCTCTAGGAGGTATCCTTATTAGTAAAAGCATGGCCTTATCAGCCGATCTCTCTCCTTCTGGACAATTCATCAGCTCTAATTCAGCTTGCAGAATTCACAGTGATAGTAAAGATATGCAAGCTACGGTACTTGTAGCGCAGCATATGCTGCATGTCTCAAAAAATAAATGAGGAATAGCCACGAATTTTAGTTTTAACATCAGTAGAACGAAATTTTAAATGTAAAGATAATGAAAAATTATAGAATTTGGTGCCTCCTCATAGTTAAAATACTTGCTATAAAATGCGGCGCAATTCGCGTGCAAGCATGATTTAGTACGAATTCTTAGGCTGCTACTAATGCATGCAATTGCTGATATGCAATCCACTTGATTAAATAAAAACGGAATATGTCTGTGAATCTGCCTAAACGGAAGCAGTGTGCAGTGGGAGCACTGCGTTGGTGAGATCAAATATGGGATCCCGCGTTAAAAGAATTGGAACGAAAGGTATTTACAGATTTGCCACAATAGTCCTCATATTTAATTGTATGACAATAACAACGTGTTCAATCAATGCAAAACTTGGTAAAAGTTCACCATTAAGAAATTAACTGAAGGCGACTGTATCGAACTAAGCATTTGTATCATAGTAACTATGGCAGTCTTGACGTTGTTGTAAAAGCAACTTTTCCCACTGATGGCATGCATGGGACTCAAAATAATGCATCAAATCACTGTCAATCAAAAAGAAGTTAAGTAAATATGTCTACGGACAAACCATTTGAAGACCTCGATTTCTGTAAACAGGTTTCATGGACTCCCTTTGAGTAGCTGCATTCATATCCTTTTAGAAGTTCTTAATTTCGTCAAAAGATGAACGTTGGTTAGGTTCCCAAAATCGGACAGAGTACTGGCTTACGATGTAGTGTCGTTGGTGCTTACGGCGACCAGTGACGAGTCAGAGGTAGTGCAGCAGCCGCAAATGCCAAAAATTATGTCAGATGAAGTAGCCCGCCATGGGGATGTTGATGAAGGCACAGCCCTCCTCACATGTTCAGGCAATCGATCCGAGTATTTGAAAGCGGATTAGCGATGGCTGATACTAAAAGCGTGGTGGATGAGTTCCTTTTGCTATCAAGCAATTTCTCAATACAGCTTCTCTGCACTGCTTACTATGAGCAAGACTTCAAAATTTACATCCACATAGGTTCCATCACATATTCTGAACATCTGAACCGATCGCAGACAATAGTACTATTCAAGAATCGCCTTAATGTTTTGATGTTTGCAAAGCTGGTGGTAGCACACGCCCTGTCATTGTTTGAGAATCTAGTACTTTGTAAAAGGTAGTTGTAATATGCTAATACTTCATTTCACCGCGCCGGGAGTCAATTTATCGCATTGATGTGCAAGACAGTTTTCTAGGCTACAAACTTTGTTCGCTGCTGAAACGTGTTAACGCATGATACGGAGCACACAAATTGGCCACCTATGCTAAAGTTATTTACAATCAAAATGGACAGGAATTTCAGAGCAACCATTCCCATTTATGCTTGCCAGTCGGTTTGGGCAAAATTCGTTTAAATTTACCCGCCTATTTTAAGCAACTGCGCGTTTCAATGAGCAATACATTAGGCACAAGTTCCTTCAAGAAGTTAATGTTCTTTTGCTTAATGTTGCATTATAATTAGTGTGCAGTAGTTCTGGTTGGGCTGTGAAGGCAATACCTTAAACAAAAGACGTCGTTAATGAGAAACAGTTCCAAAATATAACGCTTTTTAGCCCATGCAAGTTAATGTTGCAGCATAATAAATGCTCGTTTGTTACAAATTTAACAATGAGACACATGCGTGCAATTTATTGTAACTTCGGCTTTTTTTCTAAGTTTGTTCACAATTTGACATTTTATTAGCTTGGAATAACTTGGTTGCTTCTCAAAGCAAAAAAAAATGTGTATTAATCCGTGGTCAGAAGCAGAAAGTCGACACTGAAAATAGAGCAGCTGCCGCCGCAAGCTGTCGTTAAAACTGGAATAAATTGATGAATGGATTAGCCGCTTGCATAATATGCATTGATAAGATGTGTAGACTTGTTGAATGGGCCCTAGACACCACGTATCCTGGCGCAGAGTAGTCGTCAGAGTTTGCAACTCGCAGTATCAAACAGGGGTTTCTCGCTTTGGGATGCAGTGTTGTGCTATCTTAGACTATGCTACGAGAATCAGTTGAATATCTAATGCAACCGATTATAATGATGCGCAAATTTTGCCAATGCTTTTATTTAAAGAAAGCGAAAGGCCTGATAAGACATAAAATGTTATGCTCTTGATAATTCTGACATGTGCGGGCCTGCGTTGACGAGTGGCTCAGAGAATGAGAATCGATGTGAGTAGAGCGATGATAGCAGAGTGACAGTAGCTTGCCGTCTGAATTCACAGACAAAAGTGTGGTCCATTAATCTAGGCCTGAGATTGACAAATTGATGTGTCGTTTGCCAGCACATTGGAATAGGCAGGCTATTACATCATTCAATTCAAACTTCTAGTTTGCATACCTCTTAGGTAACATTGAGATGCCTTCACATTCCATGAAGGGCTGGATTTGATGTCAAGTTAGACTCATCTTTAAGACCACTTCATATTGGCATATTGTTCTTTTAGAATCCATTTTTGATCGCGACAAGGGCTGAGATAACAAACACATCGAGTGTGAAGAAAGGTGGTTCATACTGCTATAACTTATCCTCAATATCATATAGCTGCCACTGATAAAGAGAAGAAAGCAATCAAACCCTAAATTATACATTATATCCACTTTCAGTCTTCTTTTAAAAGGAAAGGTGGATGAACGTAGGTTCGGTTCATACACAAATTAGGAATGATAATGCTTGTGGGATGCATTGACGAGGAAAATTTTGAGGACGAATTGCAAAGACAACTTGGTTCCCATATTGCTAAGTCCGATTCATCAATGCGCAAAAATAGAAAGCAAAGTTATTGACAATCTCAACGATGTTTTTCGTGACACCCATTAGCTTATAAGTATCGTTGTCAGCTATCACAACTTGAGAGCCTCCACGTGTCACGCATGTGTGACGTGAGGGTTCAAAAAGAGAAATCTGGATACAACATGCCAATCTGGTAGAGTACGTGCTAATATTGGACTGCAGCATAGAGGCATTTATTAAACTTTTGCATAAAAGTGGAAAACCCAGTCTTTCTTCACGAAGAACACCACCACTCAGTGGCATTCTACTGGAGTGGTCTGCCTCCTTAACTCACAACCAAAAACTTGACTGCATTCTTTTAACGGACAGATTCGTGGACAGCTTGGTGGTATGCAGCAATACTAATGCCTAGAGTCGTACTCGGGATGTCGAGACCCTCTCAGTTTGAGTGAGGCCTTCGTGTAGCTGTTGAATAGTTCAGGTCTTATAGATTTAAAATGACTTCACAGCGTAGACTGAGTCTAAGGTCTTACCAGTTTGCCTAATCATGACATTCGATTCGCATGTCGCCTCACTCACGTGGCTATTTAATCGCTCCTTATTCCAGTTGCAGACCTAATAGAGGCGCAGCGGGAGTACTTGGAATATGCGTCGCAGCAAAATAACCGAAATCTACCAAATTGCACTATTAAATGAACGCTAAACACCAAAGGAAATAATCGGGAATCGGGATAACTGACTAACTAGGAAAGTATTGGCATTACTTCCAGCACCAACTGCGCAACTAAAGATTCTTAAACACTAAAGTTATGTAATAAGCAAAGGCGACACACATTAACGAACTAGTATAACTAAGCGTGTTACCTAAAAGCAATAAAAATAACGGCCACACAGTCTTATGATCAGGCGAAGATACAAACAATTGTGAAAGTAAAGTAAGGCGAAATAATCGGGAAGAACTCTTGCCGCCCTACCAGCTTGTGTCCTGACAAGCAGACCAGTAACCGGTACAGCATTCGCAACGCCGCCGAATGCCCAAAGACCTTAAGGAGCGATAGTGAAAAAGGAAAAAGCGAAATAGTAAATATAACTTGCGGCGAATAGGGACAAACTGGTGAAGTATAACAAACATACGTTGCCGAATAAATTAAAGATTTGAGCTAATGAATATGTGCTAGGAAAACGCTAGTGAGGTGCAAAATATGAATTTCAATACTTAAATATAAGTTTACATAGAAAAATTAAAAATGACTTAAAGCGGTAAATTGCGGATATAAAAACTGTTGCAAACGAACAAAATGACTGAGCTTGATTGCCAAAAAGGTGTAATTGTGAATCAAATGAAGAGTCATGGCGAAAACACGCAATTGAAAAGCATATCGCACGTAATGGTACAATAATGGATTCCGCGGACTGAGTTGATGACCATTCACAAGCCCGGTAAAATGATGGTAAGCAATAAGCAGAGTGCGCTGCACCGTTTCGAGACTTCTCTGAAAGCAAAAAAGGCATACTAGTAGCACCGTGAGGCCTCACTGCATGCTGCCCCTGCGACTAGATAGGACAGACTTGCCACGCACCGCCAACACGGATGCCTTCAGCTTGATGCAACAAACAAGTGATTTTGAAAGACCTGAGGCCTCCAGCATGTTTCGAAGACCTGAGGGACGCCCAAATCGTGCAGCAAGGCTCTACTCCCTTTCATTTGGTAGACGGATTACAATGCGCTCCCCTACCGGCATACCTACGTTTGTGTACTCCTCCCATTGGACAAAAGGATGCTATTCTCAGGCCCGATTCGCTTCGTTGATACTTCATGCTCATTCTTGAGCAAGGATACACGTAGCTTGTGATCGGTTCGCAGCTGCACCGACTGTTCCTGCCTCCATCCTGTAGGCAACTGCAAAGTCGTTACGCCGACTCGACGGGCTCTACAGTGGCTATGATCGAAGGTGATTTCTGGTTCAAGACGACACTGATTCCACCACCAGATTACTAAGCCAGCCAACATCCGTAGTATGGGGTGGACATTTTGCGTCTAATCTGTTCTTACTTCAGTGTCACCAAGCAGTTTGTCTTGGTTCTATTAAGCCGCTCGAGCCGTGTAGACGATGACTTCCAGTCAGTCTTGGTGTTGTTGGTGCTTCGTATGTATCCTCAGAGGACGTGGAAAAGACAGCATTGCCTTTGACATTTTACTGTGCCAATGAATAAGCCCATTAGAGCTGCTGGTCAGGTGGGAGCTTAGCTGTTCCGGTCGTTGGCTCAGCTAGCCAGTTCGTTAACGATTTGGCCTACAGCTAATTTAAACCTGACCGGCTCGCCATCAAATATGACTGTGACTGCCAATGAATCAGGTACTGCCAACTTCGTCACATCCTGATGGTAATTGTACGTGGAGAATATGATAGCTCAATGAGGTATTCGACTATTGCACTCCCAACTCCCATTGAAACCACCAATGCTCATGCTCTCTTAGCGATGGGATGCCATGGTGGCAAGATGGTGTGCGGACTCCAAAATTAATTGCAAAATGGAACACATAACACTTACATGGGCAGTTGAGTCAGGCACATGTTAAAATATTGGATGTTTTAAGCATAGAGAGATGAGCTGCACCTTGTCCATCACTCACATTGGAACCGCCATCACACAGTCGGTTCTTTCATATCACCGGCTGAGCATTTGTCGCCCAGCGTTAATTCAACGGTCGGCAGATCGGAGTGAATGATGACCGAATTAATTAGGCAGATACTTAATGGCAACTAATTGGAAGAGTGACTAGGCTAGAGTCAGATATTTTGTGTTGAGTCAGCACTGGCATTTACTCCGCCATCCTCTAGGATGCCTTCCGATTGCCTGGGTTGCAAGGGGACCGCTATTCTCCTTTAGTGCCACCTTGAGCACTCTTCATTGACAGGTTAAAGCATTCGTGCATTTGTGCATTTGTGGTGACAGTGCCACTGTCAGGGTGTGTTTGTACTTAGTGCGCGTGCAGCTGCTTGGAACGTCCACGGTATCGGATATTAATGCAAATTATTAACACACATCCGCATTACCTGCATTGAGTTGTTTTATTTGAAAAAGACCTTTGACAATTAGGATCGAATCGAGTTAGTAACATCAAGGTGCGTTTGCGTTCTCCTACATTCTAAAGCGATATCAAGGCACACAGTTTACAATCTGTATCCGTTTGGCCAACATCTCTAACGTATGTATTTCTCACAGTCCATGATTATCTACGTCTGCGTCCTATGTTACACTAATAAAACTTCTTCACATTGATTCACTAACCACGTCACAGAGTACTTTAATACTTCAATGCATTATGCTCTAAAAGCCATATTTCAAATTTGCCAGTTTTCCCATTAGTGATGAATAAATCAATATACTATCATTAAAAATTACAAGAATGTGCAGCCAGGACTAGCACACATCCTTTCAAACAGATCTGAGTAGCTTTCGAGAATCTTGCTTGGTCATTAAGCTTCGCTGATTGGCTAAATGTAAGAAGTGATGAGAACTGGATGTTGATGATCACTTGTTGCATAAAAGAGGCTTCAGATGTGTAGTTTTATCAGATTTTGCTTGGTAATGTCTCAGGTTGGTTCGATTTACTCTGCGTTTGTTAAATGACTTTATCAAATCCATTTCGCATTTATATTCTCTCTGATAGTTGCTAAAATTTACCACTAAGTGTTTCGTTTAGGAAGAGTCAACAGCAGAGCAACCAAATCAGGACCTCCCCATTCAAACTCTTAGGATCCACCACAGTGTAAAGGACGTAAAATGGGTAGACGCACACCTCTGCAGGGTGCTTTTCTTTGCGGATGTGAAGGGATGCGCGTATTATTTTGATTATGTAAGTCAGTATTACAATAACGAGGAGGCTTTATTTCGTTGCTTCTCGTCGAGAGTGTTTCCTGCTGATGCACAAACTCCGATCAACTGTTTGATCACCACACCATGTCGTTGCACAAGACTATCGCCATACGGAATGAAACGCTACAAATGCGATTTGCCAGTACTGCGTTTTGCTTCCTCTACTCGTCTCTGCTCGGACGTGTCTACGGATGTTCCCAGCTTTGCAAACCAGTGGGATGCATTTTTCAAGACAGCAGGTGGCACCGTACTGGACATGGTTAAAGGGTCAGAAGAAGGTGGAGAAGGAAGAGAAAGGATGCAGCTGAGCGATTATGACTGCATCGTTATATATCTTGATCATCGGGATTTTGAACATCGGGATTGTGGACACCTGAATGCTCTAGCCGATGTCCTCACGTCAAAGCAAACGCTTGTTGTGACCGGCTCGATGTGGCAAACGTTGGATCTCCGTCCAAACCTGGATTGCTTGCAAAAGATGTTCGAGGGCTTAGGCGGTTTTTGCTAGCCCCCTTTTTCCAACTTACCTGATAGTTTTCGCATTTGGTGCAACCGGTGGCAAAACGATTGGACGATCAATTCTCTACTTGAACTCGCACGTCACACATGTGTGACATGTGAAAATTATCAACTTGTGATAGCTGACAACGATACTGTCGAGATCATGAGCACCACGCGAGCCATATTTAAAATTGTTATTAATGCATTAGAGTTATCAATATGGCAACCAAGTTCTCCTTACAATTCATTTTCGAAATTATCCGTATCAATGCATCCCACAAGCTTTATCATTCCTGAATTTGTGCATGATCCGGACCCATGTCCATCCATCTTCTCTTTTAAAAGTGAGCTGAAGGTAAATTGTACACTACGCTTTGGGTTGAATTGCGTTCTTATCATCACTAGCAGCTGCATGATATTGAGGATAAGCTATAGCAGCTTGAATCACCTTTCTTCATACTCGATGTGTTTGCTAACTCAGCATTTGTCGCGATCGGAAATAGGTTCTGAGGACACCATGCCAATATGAAGTGGCCCTAAAGATGGGACTAACTTGACGTCTAATACGACCTTTCTTGGAATATGAAGGCTTCCCAATGTTAACTAAGAGGTATGCAGACAAGGAACTTGAATTGAATGATATAATAGTCTGCCTATTCCAATGTGATGGCAATCGACGAGTCGATTTGGCAAATTCAAGTTTAAACTTAAAGGACCTTATTTTCGTTTGTTAATTCAGACGGTAGGCTACTGCACCTCTGCTACCGTCCCTCTACTCACATCGATTAGCATTCTCTGCGCCATTTTCAACGTAGGCTTGCACAAGTCAGAATTATCAAGAACATAGCATTTATGTCGTTTATCAGGCCTTTAACTTTCTCTAGGCAAATGCATTAGGGAAAAGCAGCGTATTGCTGCAGACAGTTGTTCTAGATATTGAAGCGATTCTCGTAGCATAGTCTACGATAGCACTGTAATGCATCCTAACTCAAGGAAACTTTGCTTGATGCTGCGATCAACAAACTCTGACGACTACTGGGTGTTAAAACATGCCGTGTCTCTGGCATCTATTCACATCTTATCAATACATAATATGCTAACTACTAATCCATTCATTAATTATATTCAAGTTTTAACGAAAATTCGCGGTTACAGCTGCTCCAATTTCAGTGTCGACTTTCTGTTTCTGACCACATATTATTGCACATTTCCTTTGCTTCGAGAATCAATTGGATAACTCTTAATTTATGAAACCTTAAATTGTGCAATACTAATGCACGCATGTCTTGTTGTTTAATTTGTAATAAACGACCATTTGTCATATCGCAACATTGGCTTACATGGACTAAAAACGTTGTATTTTCGAATTATTTCTCATTACCGACGCATTTTGTTAAAAGCATTGCCTTTACAGCTTAACCAGAACTACCGCACACTAATTATAATGCAACATTTAGGAAAAGAATACTAGCTTTTTTGAATAAGCGTGTACCTACTGCAGTGCCAAATGAACCATGCATTTTGCTAAGAACAGGTAGAAAAGTTAAACAAACATCACCCAAACCGACTAGCAAGCATCAATATAAATGGTCGCTCTAAACTTCCGTTTCATTTTAAATGTAAATAACTTCAACATTAGTGGCAAATTTGTATGCCCTGTATCATGCATTAACACGTTTCAGCAGCAAACCAGGTTTGTAATATAGAAAACGGTCTTATGCACCCATGCGATGAAAATGAAGCATTAGCATATTGCAACTACTTTTTACAAAATACGATACTCTCAAACAATACAGGATGTGTGTTGCCGTCAGCTTTACTAACATCGAAACATTAAGGCGACTCTTAAATAGTATTAGTGTCTGCGATCGGTTCAGATGTTGAGAATATGTGATGGAACCCATACGGGCGCAAATTTTGAAGTCTTGTTCATAGTAGGCAGCGTAGAAAAGCTGTGCTGAAAAATCGTTTGATAGCAAGAGGAACTTATCCAACAAACTTTACTATCAGCCATCGCCGATCCGCTTTCATATACTTGGGTCGATCGTCTGAACATGTGAGGATGGCTGTGTCCTCATCAACATCGTCATGGTGGGCTACTTCATCTCACTACTGCACCACCTCTGACTTGTCACTGGTCGCCGTGAGCAACAGCGACACTACATCGTAAGCCAGTACTTTGACTATATTTAGGGACCTAATCAACATTCATCCGTTGACGAAATTAAGAACTTCCAGAAAGATTTGAATGCAGATACTCAAAGAGAGCCCATGAAACCTGTTTACAGGAATCGAGGTTTTTAAGTGGTTTGTCCATAGATGTATTTACTTAACTTTATTTTAATTGAAATTGATTTGATGCATTATTTTGAATTTTAACTCATGCTTCAGTGAGAAAAGATATCTTTACAACAACGTCAAGACCGCCATGGTTACTATAATACAAATGCTTAGCTCGAGACAATCGCCTTTCATTAGCTTAGTTCGCGATGGTGGGCTTCTACTAAGTCATGCAACGATTGCACACGTTTTACTGTCATGCAATTAAAAATGAGGATCACTGTGGTAAATTCTTAAATGCCTTTCGTTCCAACCCTTTTAACACAGGATCCTACATTTAATCTCACCAATGCAGTGCTCCCACTGCACACTGCTTCCGTTTGGACAGATTCACAGACACATTCCATCATTATTCAAAAAAGTAAATTGCGTATCATCGGATGCATGCATAATTAGCAGCCCTTTGTACTAAATCATGCTTGTTTGCGAACTGCGCCGCGTTTTATTGCAAGCATTTTAAATATGAGGAGACACCAACTACTATAATTTGTCATTACCATTTACATTCAAAAATCCGTTCCACTGATGTTAAAACTGAATTTTGTGTCTGTTCTTATTTACTTTATGCGGGATATGCACCATATGTTGCGCCACAGGCACCATGGTTTGGATACCTTTACTGTCACTGCGAATTCTGCACAATGAAATGGAGCTAATGATTCGTCTAGGAAAGGAGAGATTTGTTGGTAAGGCCATGCTTTCACTCATATGAATACCGATCATACAGCTATCCAGATTCCTCCTAGAGACATACAGCGACACTTAACGCCACCAAAATGATTCTGAACAATGTCCAACTTGAACATGATTAACCAACTCACTCCAACTCCAGGATATTTGTCAAGGTGTCGAGTTTGGTATGTACAAGTTCACCATTTGCGTGCAGGCATTCGTACATAAAAAAGACCCTTGAGTGCATGCGCGCGTTTATTTACGGTCGCATTACAGACTTCTTGCTCTCGTCTGAAGTATTTTCTGCATTTGAGCCGCTAGTAGCCTGCAGGACCACCAGGCCAAGACTACTTTAGTTAGCACTTAGAATGGCTTAGCTTTATCATTGGAAGTTAAAAAGCTAAAAATTTGTGCTGTAAATCAAAGCTATAATAGGCAGTGCGGACCTTATCTGCATACTTTACATTTCCCTCACTCAGAGAGCTTTTCCAGAGGCTGGGAACAGTTAAGTAGGTCTCTCAAACGATTCGCGATGATATACTGGCCAGTTATAGAAATCGTGCTTAGCCAATCGAAAGAATCTGAATGCAAACGGTACGAGTAAGAAATTTTCATTTGGAAAATGAGGCCAATAGCGCTTGACTTGGTCACCGCTCTACTTGCTTCCACCCCTGATGATTACAGAGTCCTGGTTAATAAATTCTACGATGCCAATGTACAGCCACAAGTGCTATCGTTAGATGCAATGTCATGCGTGATAATGTGTAGCGAATGTGCGTGTAGCATTGCTGTCCATGTCGGGACTGAGGTAAGTGTGACTGATTGGCTTGGATCGCATAAGGATTATACCTTTACCGCTCTTGAAAAATTCAGACCTGTAAAATGCATTTGTGCCTCTTCTTTAAATTGAAAGCACTTCAAATTAGTTAATTCAAAGGCTTTTTTGAGGCAAACTGCTGTTCTTTTAGGCTTTAGCAAATTACTTTACTCTTTTCCGACCCTGCAGATATTTCGATGCACCAAATCACTTATTTTTGATTTCTTCTAATATACCTGGCCAAATGAATCTCTGTAATTTAAAATTATCGTCACCGAAAGCAACTGTTAGTGGTCAATGCTTGTAATAGCCTATTTGTATGCGTTCACAATGCGTGTACATTAGAATCTTTAACACAAGTGACACTCTATTATTTACTCAAAAATCTGGACGTAGGCATCAATTTTTAGCCATTAAGTTACGCCGGAAGCAAGGACGGCATTCTTAAATGTTTACTTTTCATGATTGTATTAATTCCTGCAAAATGCATAGTGCTCCTTTTTGATAAACTAGGGCTTGATTTATTTTAATGGCATTTAAGGAGAAATGCACAATATATACGGCAGTGACTTTTGAGCCACAGATGGTAAAGGCGGAGAATGGAACTACGACCTTCGTCAGATTACGTAAGTTTGACGTTGCAATATCATTTTATAAATATCTTTTTGCATAAACCTATTTATTTTGCCAAAACACCTGCATTTGATCCCCTTTGAACTCACTTTAACTGTTCTTATCTTGGATTTGCATTTCCTTTTCGTCGTATCTATTATACGCGTGCAAATACCATTTTGTAGTGACTTCTAAGGTGTTTTTTAATGCAAGTGGGTGGGGAGTTGTGCAGTGGATAAAGGTTTACATTCTTAATAGCAAACAGAATCGCGTAAGATTGGGGCATTACAACAATGCTTCTAACAAGCAAACAAAAAGAGAAATTGTCCTTTAACAATGACTGTTTATAGCTGACGCCCATCCAGGGCAACAGCATTTTACAATGGCGAAATAGAACCAGTGTTTGAGCATGCATAGCAGGTCATATTGTGTGGCATTATAACCAAAAATTTGCATAGAGTAGCTGAGCATATCACAATGCGATGCATTATTATGCACAAAAATAGCAGAGTCGAGAAACTGTAACAATCACGACATTATTGCCTAAATAAATTTTCAGAACTTAAGCATTGCATTGTTCCAAATTAGTTTGTTGAAAGTAGTTATGCCAAATCGAAAGGTGTGTGGTGACGTCGAAGGCGGACGACTGAATACGAAAAGACAAATGTTGACTTTAACACATAATTTAAAGCACTTTAGGTGTTGCTCACGACGGTAGTGGCATATAATCTCAAGCAAATGAGTTCCTTTAGAGGTCGACCCACACATACGCACACATACCACACATATGCATTCATATAAATGCATACATACGAGAGCGAATTTCGTGACATTCAAAAGCGTGGTACAGCTAATGAACAAAGAAAACCGCAGTAATGTACGAGCATTGTAAGTACCATTTAACATTGTCTCAGCTGAACGAACAGCCATGCAACGTTGGGGCGTCTTGAGAAATTCACCTTTGAATATTCGTGCCCTGCATGACAAATGTTGCTGTGGGAAATGGTTAATTGATGTTTGGTCGGACTCACGGTATAAAAGTACTTCCGAAATGAAATGTTCGATCTACTGCTGGATAAAAATTTGGGAGAAATAACTCTAAGTAAGAGCGTACCATTATTTGGACAATTAGTGCTGATACAAGCAAAAAGAGCAATTTATAACCCCAGCAGCATACTCGTGAAGGCGTGGAGTTCAGTATGTAGAAGTCTATCATTTGCGTATTGGTATTTAAAAATAGAAGACCCTTGTGTGCATGTGTGCGCTTATTTGCGGTCGCGCCACAGACTTCATGTTCTCGTCCAAAGTATCTTCTGCATTAGAGCCGCTAGTAGCCTGCAGGGTGAACTGAGGGAAAATGTTACTAATTCTGCGAATTCCGCATCGTACTACAACCATCACATTTTCAAAATGAAGGTTGGTTTTGCAACATGAAACCTCCGTTGGCAGACTAGAAAATAATTGAATATAATTTTTAGTTAAATCGCGCTGCTTAGATTTTTTAATCAATCAGAAATCTGCATAAAAAGTGTGTCTAAAGTGAGAAATAACACTGCGATTCTCTATTTGAAGACTATGGAATTGTCTATTAAACAAAAAAACCAAAAATAAACAATGAAGCATTGTCAGAAACTCTCATTACCTATGGGAAGTTGCTTTTTCATACTGGATTGCAAGTTGAATGGATGGTAGTTCTTCAGTACGTTTTAATCGTAAAATTAATTATTAAAGCAAATTTTTGGTTCAGTTAAGCACGATTTAATCAAATTTAGATTAATTTATCGTCTTGGGTTATTTTTGCTAGAGAACGTTTCATGTGTTTGCCTATTGATGGCTTTATCTTGTTTCTTTTGAGTAGTCGATGTTGAAGGTTGTGAGGACAGGAAATGCCTCACCGTAGTTGCATCTAGATAGAAGCCATGTAGACCATTAGGCCGTTTTTTTTTTGAGTTGGACTGTTGCAAGCCTAAAGTTTAGACTTTTTGTATCAGGTTCTTACAAGCTTGCCTTGACTGCGATCTATTATTGAAATTACGCTTCCAGCATTACATGCCATGCCCTGATGCCTACAACATGTCGCACGTCACACATGCGTGACATGTGGGACAAATAAAGAATGTCATTGTTGTTAAATTATATGTGCATAATTTTTTGGGGGTTAATGCGTTTGCAAACATGGATCCCCTTCCACCACGAAAGGAAACACAAGTAAACAAATGGTTCTGCGATGCCAGAACGCTTACATAGTTTCTCAAGGCAATTCAAATGCCTCTATACACATATGCCCAAACAGATCTGTTTTCTTTTTGTCTTTTAGAGCAAATATGGGGATTGAAAAGGCAAACAAAGTAAGTCATTTAATAGGCAAAAGTCAAAATAACATTAAAATGATCATAAAATAAAAGCGTTTGTTAAAACTATATCGTAGTTTGTTTCACTTATTTCAAGATTTTGATTGTAAAAGTGTTGGTTTACAAAGCCTGCGAAGACGTACTTTTGCTAAGGATGCAGTGTGGCTATTGTTTTATTTGATACTTTTTAATAGCTTTTCTTTACCAACTTCTTATTTTTATCAGTCGCGTCTCCAATGCATCCAAAGTCGAGGTCGAATATGTGGATGGCGCGCTTGACTGCGCCTGTAGCTACTTTTACCAGCGGTTGAAGGCCATCGATAATTAAACAATATTATATTTTCTTTCCTGACTCAAGATAGCATTAAAAAGGGATTGTTTCAACATTTTCGCATGTTCATAGTCCAGTCGATGCATAAATATGCCAGAAAACTGCCGACTGGATGTCATTGTATTAAAAGATGGTGATCGTTTGAAGTCAAAGGTGAGTTGGAAGCTCGTGTATATAGCTGTAATCTCGTGCATCCATATTTTAATATTTTTTTGTGGCTGTCATTACACTGGAGGAGTGATTTTACTCATTATCTTTCAGGAATAGGTGTTTACCAATGCGATCATTCTACAAGGGGCATGAACCCTGCCATGACGAGCTCAAGTTCTGTGGGAGATGATGTGTGAGTGCGCGCCATCTGCATAATGGCCATGGAGGGAATAATGCCAGACCCTCCACTGTATGGGACCTCGTAATAGTCATCGAATTGTGGCACTAGGGGGGTGCGGAGCCTTTTGCTATGGCTGTGTCCTCCATCAGTGCCATTTATCGTTATGTTTGGGAAATCTACTGGCAGACGTCGGGGCGCAAGTGCAGCCACTGCTTTCTAGACTAAAAGAAGCTTCGCGCTCTCAAATGCTATCCATAAGTTGCTACCCTTGGACAAAGTGGTAGCTGCACTAGTCATGCCAGTGTTCCTTATTTCCCCGACTTCGACTCCCTCTCTAGTTACACTTGAACGTCTGCATTACGGTTTCCCTTTTCCTGATCGGCACTATTTTTGTTGTTACGTACAACGTGTATTTGTTAGCAAAACTATTGCTTGGACTTAAAGCAACTAAAGCAATGGAAGGCGGTTAAGGTTGTGGATTTTGAGAAGGGGTTGAGGCTGTGAATTACATAGCATTGGTCGTTCTATGTACTGAATGCCTTCATATAGCAAGCACTTTATGTCTTTTTCGAGGATAAAGCAGTGACCGTAGATAAGGTCTAAAGTCTGCACTTCGCAATGCCAAATGCAAACTTAGGGCAGCTAAATTGCTCAAATCAATGGTTAAATAAGTTGGATGGCTGTGATGAATGGCATTGTCCACATGTATCGTTATTCAGCATGATGGCAGTGATGCTAAAGATCCCTACACTTTTATTTGCTACTTAGCAATGTCGGAGTGAGCAACGACATCATTGTCTCTGCTACTGTCTTCTTCGGCATTGTCATGTCCCTTTCCAACGCCGTGTTGTACTGTTTAGCAAGCGTCATTTTACTTGGTTTTTAACACACACTCGCAACTCCAAACCTCATCTTCCATTGAGGTCTTCATCCAAAAGGTCAACTGTTTTGCTCACACTAAAAATGAGGTACTCACGCATCCTTCCATTTATTAACTTATACACTGATTCAAAAGCCGCATTGGATGCGATGGCGGCAACTTGGTAAGGTCATATCTGAACGTGAAGCACGCGATTAGTTTCACTAAGAAGGTTGAGCATCCACGGACTAAGGCTGTCTTCAAGCAACACGAAGTTGATGTAGTGATTGATGACACGGGTCACCATCTTGTGTCCCAAATCATGGTCGTTCCTTATTGAATTGGGGAACCTGCACCACTGCAATCGCGTAAATTTCTTCCTTACCACTTAGTGACCATCGACCATAAGCGAAAAAAGCAGATTGACCAGATGTGGTAGGGGCGCATGAATGAGTGGACCCCATCCTGCGCATCGAGTGGATTGTTCATTAGATGCTTTACGTCATTCGACAATATCTTCCTGCTAAACTTCAAATTGTAACCCAATTCCATGCAACACCAAATCATGTGAACTCCTCTACCCACTTCACTCCTCTCCTTCTCCATCTCTATTCCCTCGCCCATTCAAAATTCAATGTACTTAAGGCAGCAGAAAATTTGCGATAGCAAAGGCATACGGCGCCTTAAACGTCACTAAATCTTAGGAGTGCATGTTAAAAGTATCCAGCTCATAACATCAATATTTGGCCCACCTAGTGGATACACCAGTGGAAGATGCTTAGGTGATTGTTACCTGGTACATGAGCAACAATCTACCTATTGCCATTTAAGTCAATCAAACACCAGCCCATTTCTAACAACTGAGTACGTACGATGGAAATTCTGATGACGCTCTTTAGCCTCTTTCCCATTCAATGATGCTGTAGGTCAGTTTCTTATCTCATCGATGCCAGAAACAACGCATCATTTTCAGGCGGAAGCTGTTGTTTCTTTGACTGGAGAAGACGGATTACACAGTGCACTTGGAGTTGTGAGGCTAGAAGTTCTGACCCTGTGACCTGATTCTGTGGAAAGACCGGCCTTGATAAAGATAGATTGGCAAGTCTTCACCTAATTTTGAAGAAATGCACAAATCATTCTGGAAACAAAAATTCATTTCCATGTTATTACGTGAATGACGTTGAAGAGAATCTTCCGATGTTGCGACGAAAAAGTGAGAACAAGGTTGCGCAGGAATGCTTCACACGACTGCATTTGCATCCAGTTCGAACGTTGGACCCATCGCCGACTCAACAACTGACAGGAAAGGGCGATGACATCTGCGCTCTTTGCCATTTCTGCCGCTGTCACTAACGTCAAGTGGATGAAGCGTCCTTGCCCACTGTATAAGAAACCGGCGTACCTTCGAGTTCCAAAAACTACTAAACAACCTTTCTAGTCTCCCTAGTTACTCCTTCGTGAACGTTTAGGAAATTAGCAAAGCAGATTACAAGCTCCTTGCATCATTGATATCGCCGTGGCGAGATTTCATTTCGTGATTTTATCAAACGTCAACTCCATCATCCCTCTGCAGTTCGAGTTACACTTTACGGCTCAGGTTTGTTAAAATCGCCTTTTGCATGACACTTACAACAAGTCGTTTGAATTGCCTTCTATTGCTGGCAAACGATCTCCGCAAATGAGTGAGTTTTACAATGCTGATGTGTTCAGCTACCGTGAATGCAACGCAATCTTCTCCTCCTATGTAACTAACTCCATTCTCCTCAGGCATAGTAAAATAGGCTCTCACTTAGGCTCACTACAATACCCGCTCTACAGTCTTCCTTAGAAGGATTTAAAATCTAAGCTTATATTTCAAACCTTTGCAAGCCTTCAGAGGTAACTCATGTGTCGGCCAGTTCTCGACATGTCTAGGTATTTAACTTTTAGTCCAGGCCACTATCATTAACTGCATATTACCAAAGAACATTGCCATCTTCATGTCCATTTTTTCAGCATTAAACGTTTTGGCTACTTCATTAACTAGGCACGCAAATATATGAAGGGTAGCACGGAGCATTGATGTCATCAATATGGTGAATATTCCATTTCCTTTAGTTGAGTCAAAATTGGTTTTGGTGCCTCTGTCCTTGCGACTTCTAGGAACGGGTATGCATCATGCGGTGCAGGATGAATTCTTAATGTAGTCCGGAGTAGGTTTCACTCAAAACGACGTGTTCTGAGATGGTGGTCGTCAAGTTGTAGTCAAGTCCTCGATTCCTATGATCGTAACAATTTCGTTGAATTTTCTAATAAATAAATTCACAGAAGCATCTTGCGCGTTTACGATCGCAAAGCAAAAATGCAAAGACATGGGCGAATCGCACGCCTTTTTTCTATTTTTCTGTATCCGTGTGACGAGATTAAGTGTGACCGGTTCCACTGAGAAGAACTGGCAATCCGCAATGATGGGAATAAGATGCAGTCATCGCAAAAGTGCAGATTATGGTGGTCAAGTGGGTACTGCTAATTCGGCTGCTCACGCTTTTACTGGGTTAAAATTGCTTCACGAAATAGATTTAAAACATGGAAAATCGTGTAATCCCAAACGTTGAATCCAAAGTAAGTGAATATTTGCTGGAAGTAGACTTATGGGATCACTCGCAGCTGTTCAGCTTCGTGTCCGCCCATTCATCAAAAGGACCGGAATCTGATTAAAGGCATCGAATCTAAAGAACGGGCATAGCAAACTAGGCTGCTGAGCAAAGTGGGCTATACTGCTGGTAGAGTTTTGATGCAAAGTGGAGTTTATTTCCTCCTCACGGACCGCAGCTTTACAACAATAAACCATTTGGCATCCATCCAGACGCATAATGCCTATCCGCATGAAGAGTCAAACTGTCTGGATGAAGGATTGATTGCAGAAACAGCAAATGCCGAAGGTATTTGCACCATCTGCGAAGAACGAATGAATGCAGCAAAGTCTAATGTAGCTCATTGGTCGAGGGTTTTGTCACCCATTCGTGACGTGGGGCGGTACTGGTATTAAAAGGCAATAGATGTGAAAGGGTTGTGAAATCACACAAACACACGTAGGCTTCAGCGTCTTTATGCACACTATCGCCGTTATCAGCCGCATTGCATTGTTAAGCGCACTCACGTTACAGTACAATACAATCGCTCCATTACAAGATATTCCCTGTCCTCTGAGCAATTCTGTAGTCATCGGTATGTCACACCCAAAATGTCACTTATTTCAACAAATTGCTGTGCCACATCAACATTGCTCAGCGTTTCAACTCGCCGTTCTTGCGAAAAAACGAACGCACACCGCCACTGTCTGAGAGGCTGACAATGCTTGTCTAGTTTCCAAAATCGACCTTGGTTCGGGTCAACCGAACAGTTGTGTTACGGGACCCTAATTCTTAGTTTTGTTAGTGGTGCGCATGTGTCCTCAAGGAACTAGAAAAGACGGCACGGTTCCTGCGAAATCAGCGTGCCAATAAATAAACACATGAGAGCTGCTGATCAGATGCGAGGTTAGCTGTTCAGGTAAGTGGTTTGGCTGGTCAGTTATTTTCCGATTCGGCCTACAGCCAATTACATTCTGACTGGCTTGCCGTAAAATGTAACTGTGACTGCAGATGAATAAGGTACTGCTAACATCGTCACGTCTTACTAGCATTTACACGAGGAGAATATGATAGCGCAATGAAGTGGTCGAATATCGCGTTTCAAGCAAATAAAAAACCGGCAAACCCACTTTTACAGGCTTATCAGAGCTATGCTGAAAATGCAATGCTCTGTATAGTATTTTAAGGTTAACCTTGTGGTAATTAAGCCTGTCTCACCCATGTCCTTAGTGATTCCAGAGAAGAGTGCAAAGCACAGACGGCTAACACGATTAAACCATATTTTACCAATCAGTCGATTTTTGACGCAGAGTACTTAAACGCGTTTAAAAATTAGGGGCGTAATATCAAAAGCTCATTGATTTCATGGGCCATCTTTCATATCTCAATGTCACTTGCACGTTTGGTGGCTAGCTTTGGTCTTGACTTGAGATCTGGTGATGATTGCGACTGCGGATCATAACTCTTAACGCTCGCCAATATGAAATTAATGCCCACTCACTTAAACAACGTTTAAGAAGCTTAGAGTTGGTCATAAGGAAGCAAAATCAAAGCTGTCTAACTTGAGGATCCATATCTCCTAGCCTTCAACGTACACTCAGCGTGTACACCGACCGTCGCAAAGCGGTAAGCAAATTCAAAATTCAAAATCGGTGTTTGGAGGTTAGAAGCGAATGTCGAGGCGGGAAAAATGCGTCTCGGTGTCTGCGAGTACACGCCACCAGATGCCACGCGTGTAGCCATGTGGCCCTCAGGGAGGCAGAGAAAGTGAAGAATATCTAATCGCAAAACCAAGCATCACTTCTTACCGACTAGGTAAGTCGCATAGTGCAAAAAAAAGCCTTCTCACACGCCATGGATAAGAGTTGAGAGATAAAGCCACCATTATAGCCCACAAAGGCGCCTTCAAAAAGATAGTAGCTAATAAATTACCTACGGTTCCACAGTTCTAAATCACTCTTATTTTGTTCAAAATCTAACCGCTGCGTTCACAAAAAATGTAGGTTTTTTCAAGCACCATTGCATAGTATATATTTTGAAAGCTTTAGGCACCCCATCAAGTGCTGTCATTAACTGACCAATCACAAACATGCCAAAGCGTGTAAAGCTTTAATTCTCCTCCATATGACATGGAGACAGGCCCACTATACTATCGCTACCAAATTGATCGTTTAATCGTTTTGCCACCGGTTGCACCAAATGCGAAAACTATCAGGTAAGTTGGAAAAAGGGGGCTAGCAAAAACCGCCTAAGCCCTCGAACATCTTTTGCAAGCAATCCAGGTTTGGACGGAGATCCAACGTTTGCCACATCGAGCCGGTCACAACAAGCGTTTGCTTTGACGTGAGGACATCGGCTAGAGCATTCAGGTGTCCACAATCCCGATGTTCAAAATCCCGATGATCAAGATATATAACGATGCAGTCATAATCGCTCAGCTGCATCCTTTCTCTTCCTTCTCCACCTTCTTCTGACCCTTTAACCATGTCCAGTACGGTGCCACCTGCTGTCTTGAAAAATGCATCCCACTGGTTTGCAAAGCTGGGAACATCCGTAGACACGTCCGAGCAGAGACGAGTAGAGGAAGCAAAACGCAGTACTGGCAAATCGCATTTGTAGCGTTTCATTCCGTATGGCGATAGTCTTGTGCAACGACATGGTGTGGTGATCAAACAGTTGATCGGAGTTTGTGCATCAGCAGGAAACACTCTCGACGAGAAGCAACGAAATAAAGCCTCCTCGTTATTGTAATACTGACTTACATAATCAAAATAATACGCGCATCCCTTCACATCCGCAAAGAAAAGCACCCTGCAGAGGTGTGCGTCTACCCATTTTACGTCCTTTACACTGTGGTGGATCCTAAGAGTTTGAATGGGGAGGTCCTGATTTGGTTGCTCTGCTGTTGACTCTTCCTAAACGAAACACTTAGTGGTAAATTTTAGCAACTATCAGAGAGAATATAAATGCGAAATGGATTTGATAAAGTCATTTAACAAACGCAGAGTAAATCGAACCAACCTGAGACATTACCAAGCAAAATCTGATAAAACTACACATCTGAAGCCTCTTTTATGCAACAAGTGATCATCAACATCCAGTTCTCATCACTTCTTACATTTAGCCAATCAGCGAAGCTTAATGACCAAGCAAGATTCTCGAAAGCTACTCAGATCTGTTTGAAAGGATGTGTGCTAGTCCTGGCTGCACATTCTTGTAATTTTTAATGATAGTATATTGATTTATTCATCACTAATGGGAAAACTGGCAAATTTGAAATATGGCTTTTAGAGCATAATGCATTGAAGTATTAAAGTACTCTGTGACGTGGTTAGTGAATCAATGTGAAGAAGTTTTATTAGTGTAACATAGGACGCAGACGTAGATAATCATGGACTGTGAGAAATACATACGTTAGAGATGTTGGCCAAACGGATACAGATTGTAAACTGTGTGCCTTGATATCGCTTTAGAATGTAGGAGAACGCAAACGCACCTTGATGTTACTAACTCGATTCGATCCTAATTGTCAAAGGTCTTTTTCAAATAAAACAACTCAATGCAGGTAATGCGGATGTGTGTTAATAATTTGCATTAATATCCGATACCGTGGGCGTTCCAAGCAGCTGCACGCGCACTAAGTACAAACACACCCTGACAGTGGCACTGTCACCACAAATGCACAAATGCACGAATGCTTTAACCTGTCAATGAAGAGTGCTCAAGGTGGCACTAAAGGAGAATAGCGGTCCCCTTGCAACCCAGGCAATCGGAAGGCATCCTAGAGGATGGCGGAGTAAATGCCAGTGCTGACTCAACACAAAATATCTGACTCTAGCCTAGTCACTCTTCCAATTAGTTGCCATTAAGTATCTGCCTAATTAATTCGGTCATCACTCACTCCGATCTGCTGACCGTTGAATTAAAGCTAGGCGACGAATGCTCAGCTGGTGGTATGGAAGACCCGACTGTGTGATGGCGGTTCCAATGTGAGTGATGGGCAAGGCGCAGCTCATCCCCCTATGCCATGCACCCATATGCATGACGAAAAGGTTTATCGCGCATTTCTAGGCCTAGCAATAAAAGATTTATTTAGGCCCCTACCTTAGCTACTTTCTGCTTATGAGTAGAAAAGTGGAAAACAAGAGACTTTGCTTAAAGCGAAACGATTTCACGTAGCAAGAATATACTCTCAAAGGCCTTCATTAGAAAACCGGAATGAAACTCTTGAATGCTCCGTGTTCTACAGCATAAATTGGTGCATCGGAGAATGTTTGATAAACCCTACTTTAGCCTTCAATATGAGCCGTTAACTTGAGACATCGCTGTTATAAGTACCGCTTAAGGCCGTACATTAAAATTTTATTAGGAGCTAAAGAATTCACGAAAGAATAGAATTGCTTCTTTTTCTTTACTACTTCACATGCAGTAGTCACATGCACTTTGCACTGACTACTTGGCCAAATCCCTGTTTCATACTGTCAATTTACACGTTATGCCTCTGCTCTGCTCTCAGAATACTGCGGTGCCTTGAACAAACTTTTGCCATTGCGAGTGGTCTTCGAATCACTCGTGTAAAGACAATTGCAAAATTCTGCCCCAATTATGATTCAATGAATATCGGACACTGTGGCCAGTTGAAATAGGAAGGAACAGCCATAAGGTGAACAGAACCCGCCACCATTCACCAGTTATCAGCGCCTGATTATGACTCCAATTCCAGAACTATCCATCGTCGTTGCATGTCAGGTAGGTGACGCTTGTCCAACAGGATCCGCCATTTACCTCATTTTGTGCGTGTTATTTGCGCATGTGTATTTTGCATTATTCCAATTCCTTATTTTAATTTTAGTGTAATGTCTAAACGAATTCAAAGTCCGCATATTTTTAAGGTTGTTTCAATTAAAAATTGAACAACTTGACGCTGTGGAATATTAACCGTTTAAATCAGGTTGAATGAATCAAACCGGATCTTACGAAAGCCTGATCAGTGGAACTTGAAAAGAGAAGATTAAACGAGCATGAAAAGGAGAGCAAATCAACCGACTGGTAAAGCGAATCCGCGATTGGCATGAGATGTCAACGATGTTCTGTGTGAAAACAATGTTAAGGCTTGTGCAATTCAAGCACATTGCGAGTGATTGGACTGACCACATCTCACCGTTAACACGCTGCTTCCTTTTGTTCCATCTGGATGAAGATTTTGCAATCACGACGTCCACCTGTTTGTCTCAGTCAAAACATAAGGGTTGCGATAACCGAAATTCGGAATTGCGTAATCCTTGCGCACAATCACGCCTAGGGTGTCGGATAACCAAACCCGTCAAATTCAGCTGTTGTCTCGGCCATCATTTTTATTATTTGCTATATCAATAACTCTTGTGTGAATGCAATACAATGTCATCTTCAGTTTTGGATTTCCAAAGAAATTTGCACTCAGAGTTACGTCAGACGCCAGTGTCCCCCTTACATTGCCTTTCCATGCCTTTTTGCTAAACATATCCAAAATGAAGCCTATCGAGACCTCATTTGTGTTTGCATAGGGTTTGAGATGTGCAGGAAAAACTTTGCGAGGCGACAAGTGTAGGAGAGAGAAAGGTCGCCTAGTTAAGGATTATTTTGTAAAAAAACGGGACACGAGATGCAATGGGCTTTGTGATTCGTTGAGTGGACCGTTACAAAGATCGTGCATCTTCTTGACCTCAAGCGTGATCAACTGGTTTAGGAAGTTAGTTATAGCGTCACGGGGCACCTAGACCACGATGTGCAGCGTAAGTCAGTGTTACTTGCATGTGCATGCGCATTCATTTCCATCCAACCCCCAACTTTAAGTTCTGCGCACAGTTTTGACTAAACAAAGGCACGGTATCCAGCTTAACCTCGCTGAACTTGAAGTAAAGTACGTAGCTTAGTAGTTTCTTTGTGCTAGCCACATTTTTGACCAAACGAGCTCATTCGGTTCGCCTAACTAAGCGTAGTCTAAAATTCGAGCTTGTTTTGTTTGTCAGTCTCAAATATCTAGTGCCAAAAATTAAGAGTTCCAAAGTGACTCTTCGTCATCGTTACTAACCTGTGCTGGTAGCGTCCGAAACATTCAACAAAGTGTCAACTTCTCATTTTATATGTATAAGTGAAATGAGGTAGCGCACAACAGTTTTGCGTCATGGCGATGACGTACTCTGATCCCCACTATTGCTTAATTTCCTTTCGATTGGGTAGCTGCATCGTGTTGTTTATTACTGCTGCTGATCTTACCCATTACCAGTGTTGCTCATCCCGCTTGCGTGATTTTCTGTACTCCGCGCGCATTTAAAGTTATTTCCTACCATTCGCTTAGTTGAGGTTGTGCGCACGCCTTTCGTTTCAACAACGTCACTTCATCCATTTTGCCCTTAATGAAGTATATATAAGTAGGTGGCTCAAATCTTTCCTTTAACCGGTTCTATTTTCGACCAAACGAGTTCATGTGGTCCGCATCATGGCATCTGCACCAGTTGCGGAATAGGCTACGCATGCCGCGTATGCCAATAAAACTCGATTGACTGTCTCATGCGTGGATGTGAACCGATGAATACCGCTGAAATGAAATATGCTTAAAGAATAATTTCTGTAGTAAAGCCGCATTAATTAAGGTAATCGCTCCATCTCAAAACCAACAACCAGAGTCTTCCCAGCCAATGCACCAAGCTCGTGTCATTAGGCATTGCATGTGTTGCGAAGGTGACAAACTGTGCTCAGACTTTTCGATGCCCTTCACTCTCCGTGGCTTGTTCCGTGCTTTCGCAAAAGTGCCATGTGGCGCGTCTGTAGTCACTCTGTCCGATTACGATCAGCTTGGCTTTTGCATACTAGTTTTCGCTCTTAACCAATCTATCGCCACTTCTGTGAGTAATTTTCAGAGTTTGCATAAGTCAAGCGTACTGAAGTTGATGCATTTAGCTTAGGATTCTTTCCTTATTAGGTAATGAATGGCTTAAATTTCCCCACATTAGCATTTTTTGGTTGAGAATAACAAAAAGCGATATTTATTTGCATCGTCATCAACGATTCATGAAGAGCTCACACTAAATAAAGGTAAGTTAACATACAGTTGATTTGAAGGTGGAATTGATTAGGGAACTTGATGATAGCATTTTTTGCATTCAAATATGATTGATCGGAGGAGTCAGTCATGCGAAGTAGACAGAGCAAAAGTGCCTTGTGACTTCTTTTCAGCTAACTTCAGTCTCCACACTTACTGCCATTTTCGAAGTCCTTGCACTCCAATTTGTTACAGCACTTTACTGGAGAAGCCGTCTGTACACTTGTCACGTGATTTTGGTGCTGCCACACGTAATAACACGTTGTCACAAAATAATCGCACAAGTGTACAGTGAGTGATCATGCATTAAATGATAGGGAATAATTGGCACAAGCTAACAAATGAGGTGGCCTTCAAATGTGATTTGGGCCTAAAGGACCAAAACTTAGGACGCTTTCTTGCCATCATTGGTTTGCGTACGCATGAAAACCTACTGACCACTCTATTGGTCCCTCTACGGGCCTCTGAATTGCATGGTTTGTGAGCAGTAGATAAATCAGAATGCCTAGCAGTCGTACAACGGATCTAGTCGTGTCTCGTCTGCTATTTGACTTGCTTGAGAAGAAGTGAGAGTACAATCAGAGGAACTTTTTAATGAGCTACTGATAAGCATTTTGGCGCAGGCAACAACTCCCGCTGCCTCTAAGCCATTTAACAAAATAATCGTCGACATTACGTGCAGCCTTCAGCTGGCTGCCGAATCCGCACATTTCTCGTTGCTCTACAGGAACGACAAGTGCTCCAACATCCAGTATGCTTTTAAAGTCACGTTATTCGCTACTGAGTTGTTAAAAATGTTAATTGGCATCACAAGGATTGCCTAATATTGATTGTCTAGCTGTCGCGAAAAGCTTGGCAGCTGACAACAAGCGAGTGGTATAAAGTGGGTGGAAGGATGGATAAATCAATAGGTAGCTGATAAAGGATTGGATGATTAATACGAGATTCGCTTGAACATCAGTTATCATAAGCTGTTTTAACACGCACTTGATGGGTGGATGGAGGCAAAGAAATGGAGGCGTCTTGCACACATGAAATTGATTGAGGTAGGTAGGCAAGCCTTTACATGATTATCTCCTCCAGTCATCCTTGGCAACGCAGTTGAGCATGTGGCTGGGAACAGGTGCATAAATATCCTGAAGAAGAGCACAGACAAAAGCCAGTTCATTGCTTTGTCTCTTGTCTACTGGTACTGTAGTGCATAGTATGGACGTTGACCACGATATATAGGTGTGTCATTTCCTGAGGTCATTTCCGCGTCTTATAGTCAGCGTACTAAAGGAATCAAAGCATAGTAACGAGGTCAATGCAAACTCACTCTTTCCTTGGCTACCGTTGTACGTCATAGCTCAAAATTCTACTGATCACGAGAAAGGAAAGCAATGTGTGCAATGCGCGCGGAATTACATAAAAGTACGACCTCAAAACCAAAATTACTGGAAAGAGCCAATAAAGGTTCAGCAGACTTTCTTCGTTGTTTGCGTATTTACGTATTGCCTGTAGGTCAGGTCAACTTCGAATGCGTAGTAGTAATAGTGGTAGTAGTAGTAGGTGCTTGGGGTGGGTGGGTTGGAGGGAAGTGAAAGAGGTAGGCACTGGATGGCCCGCTACCACTACTACTCGAGAAGCGCAAGCAAGAGAAGGTAAGTGACATGTCCAGCGTGCAGGAAAAAGAGGCGCGAATTGAGGAACAAGATTAAAATTCTGTGGATGGAAAAGACAATTGAGGGAGAAAAAGTAAGGTGGCAAATAAATGAAAGTAAGAGAGGTGTGAGATGCACAGGCTGTCTGGTCAAGGAAAAGTTACGTGTAGGGCCTGTCTAACTGCCTGTCCTGGTTTTCTTTCTGTCGAGGAGGAGGACTTTATCTCGCTGCTAGCTGGTGCGTGTGTGATAGTAAAGGGGGAAAAATAGGCTTGATAAATGA
Organism: Taenia hydatigena; assembly: GCA_036345935.2. Lineage (NCBI taxonomy): Eukaryota > Metazoa > Platyhelminthes > Cestoda > Cyclophyllidea > Taeniidae > Taenia > Taenia hydatigena. The sequence continues at coordinate 108,634 of JADWOT020001179.1, forward strand.
GAAACGGAAGGCGAGAAGGCTTCTGCGGTGAATAAATGGATAAATGGAGGAGAGAAAGGGTGGGGAAGTGAAAAAAGTGAAAAAGGGGAGGAGGAAGAGAACAAGATGTCTACGACAAGAAAACGGGAGGAAGTAGCAGCGAATGAATGCGTTACTTTAACGGCGAGTGTGTGCCTGTGTCAATGAAGTGGAAGCGTGGAGATAGAGGAAGGGAAGGAAGGAGGGGAATAGGTAATGCTGGATGATGGGATAGAAGGGAAAAGGCAGAAATGTGATAGGGATATGAAATGGCGTAGAAGAAAAAATACGCTAACAATAAATGAAAGAAGGAATAAAGGTAGATAAATGATCGTTTGTCACCTGTGATTGGCATTAAAAAGAAGAAGGTTAAAAGAAAAAAGGAAGGACTAGAAGAAAGAAAATATTATGCACTTAATGGATTTAGGTGAGAGGGTGGAATAGAGGTAAGGAAAAGTGAATAATTATGTGTCACATGCATGTAAAGGTGGGAAAAACGATGAAAGGTTAAAAAATAGTGGAGGAGCACTTGATGGGTTAAACGGCACAAATGAAGTAGGGAACAGATGTTTAGCTTATCCCTTCAAAACACTTTGATTCTTCTTTTTAAAAACGAGGTGCATTGAAGGAACGATTTGTGGCAGTGCGGTGCGGCGCGCAGCACAAAGACAGTAGTGGAAGGTGAAGAGAGGGAAGGAAGGAAGGAAGGAGAGGACCATTCCCTTTCCGCTTATAACTGTCACGCGCAAAAAAAATAAAAGTAAAAGAAGAAGACATGCAAGGAAAGGCAGAAAGAAGGGACGAAAGAAATAAGGGTGAGTTCAGAGTCAGTAAGGCCAAGTACATGGCTTGTTAAATAATTTGTATTCAAAAGCTTCTTTAGCAAGTGCTGTTAAATTTCGTTAGAATAGAATTGGTTACATAAAGGAAAGTCTTGAGGACGAAGAGGAGAGGAGAGAGTGGCTGCTTTGCGTTGCTGGATAGAGCAGTAGTTGAATCTAATATGACGTCAACTAGCAATCATTTCTCGGTTGTACCGGTATTGCTTGCAGCAAAATCCGAATTCAAGAACAATGCTTAGGTCACTAAAGTGGAGCTAAATGATATCCGAGGGTACACAAACACGTCATCTGACCTTGAATCAAGGTCTGACCCCCACCACGGGTACGCTGTGACATCATCTGACCTTAACTTGCCTATAAGCCCAGAACTGGTCACTATTACTACGTAATTTGTACATTCTCATAGTCTCCTACCCATTTTGGAGGCCTATTATTGCGTAATTGGAACTGAGCTCCATCTAGTGTTCTATTACTAAGTAAATTTTGTGCCGGATTGAATTGGCATAATTTTAGGACCTTTTATATCACTTGTTTGCAAATTTGAAGGTAATTTTTTCATAAATTACTTTAAGATTTTGGAGTAGCTTTTAATTGCATGACTTTTTGCTTTCACTTTTGCATTCTTTTCTTTCGGGAAGTATTTATTTTATTAATTAGTTTTAGTATTTTCACAATTCAATGTTGTCATTTTTCACTTTGTTTGCATCTTGTTTCGCTTAAAATTTATTTCCACTATCACCTTCTCTCTTTAGTTTATTTTGCTTTTAAATTAACCCTCTTTGCTTTGCCAGGCCGTTTGGCGACCTCGTATGTGCTGTGTTCGTCGCCTTCGTGCTTGCCGAGTTAGGCGCTGTCGAGAAATAATGTGATTTCCTCCAGCTGTCGTCGCCTTACTCTGCGTTTTTTGCATTGTTGTGTTGTTTTGGACTAGCACCTTCAGCCGCATTAATTCATTAAAGTGCATATTTCGCCCTCCACTTTGTCCTTACGTGCTCAACGCAGTTGTTCTTGGCCTTTATTTTCAGGGAACTTGCAATTTTATTGCTAGTGCCGAATGTTGTACTAGTGCCTTTCTTATCATCCGGTTGGTTCTTTTGTTGATTCCCTCTTTGAGCACATAGTTTATTGATTTGCGTATGTAAACTAAATCTACTTTTCACGATATCGTAGGGAGCGAGACTCGTTAAATAAGACATTCGCATTTTAGGGTCCTACATTGAACCCGCCCAGTTCTCGCATTACTTTTGGAAGTTGGCGCAATTATCTGCCTAATTTCTTGTGCTCCTTTTCCTTATTTTTGCCGTTTTGAAAGTCGCTGCTGTAGTTCGTTGCTTGTCGTTACTACGGTTCCTGCCTAGTGCGACTAACGTGAATCTGACAGGCAAGGCTTAGCTTGTAAGGATTAGAAACCTCCTGTAGAACTTGCACTTTTTCGCCTATAGAGACTGTCCTCATTTGTAGTAAATGTCAGACAAAAAACTTTCTGCGCACCTTTGTTTTCATGTCGCTTTTGTTTTTTTTTTTGGTTTTTAAGGTTAATGGCAAGGTAGTAGGTGTACTCTGCTTAAAGCATTTTCTCTTTGCAATATTTTTTTTTCTTTTGCGTAAGCTAGTGTGCTTCGCTGACTAGCCATCATTCGTGGATGATGTTTGAGTGGATGTCTTCGTCTGCTGCTTGCTTTGACGATTGCTGGTTGCTTTGTTTTTTGGATAAGGAGGGAGTGGTTGACCTACGCTTACCTGCTACTTGCCTCGTTGTTTTCCCAGTCAGTTGGTGTAGAGGGTCGTGCGGGTCCGAGGTGTTTCTATTAATAATTTAGGGAGTGATTCTTGAACGAGGTTACTCGTGCTACTGCGTTTCGTCGGTTCCAACTGCGGGCTGTTCGGGCGCCTTCGCCAACACTCACAGAGACTAAAGCAACCCGTTTATTCATATTGCGATGCACATTGTCACTTGCGGTCGCTGCCTTCAAAAGAATACCACTTTCGAATATCACTTGCTGTGCTGTTGCCGAATACCCTTTCTTCTCTCTTAAAGTACTGCGTGCCAATCAGCTCATCTAGCTATCCACCTATACGCTGAACAATCGGCCTACCTATCAGTCCCCTGATCCATCCTTCCAACTCAGTACTTCCTACCCTTCTCCTTCTTCTGCCTTCTCACTCTATTTTACTTAGCTGATGTATAAGGTGTGCACTTGGAATGTATACGCCATCCACCGGTCTACTGTCTTTGCGAATTTCTTATAAGTGCTGCATTTTTCGAGAGTCTGAAATGCTTGAACTTTGGACTTCTTAGATTAGACACCTCTTTTCCCTTCCCTCCCTTCCTTTTACGTCCTTCTTTCCCTATCTGCCTTCGTGGCGAGTGTTTCTAGTGTTCAGCGCCACTGTCGCTGCTACTGCTAAAAGCACCTAAGCAGTTGTAGAGTTTGCTTCCATCCCTGTCACTCATATCAACTGGCTTTGAGTGCTGTGATTACTGAGTCAAGGGTTGGAAGAGTCTAGTCCAGGCATTAAAAACCGTTCAAATGTAAGCATAAGCCTAAGCGATCGGTGAACTTTGGTCGTCTTTTACTCCTGTCTCCCCCTTCCTGCGCTGTTGATTGCTATGTATTCAATTCCTTTTCATCCACCCGCAACCCAGTCACACGATGATGATGTCCATACAGTCTTTGTGCACTTTTCGCTGTCAAGCGACCTCATCCAGTAGTAATAGTAGTTGTATCGTCTAAGCTACCCACAGCCTCATTTCCTTAACAGAAGCCTCAACTTTAGCCCTCTTCCATCGCCTTTACTGCTATGAATCCAAGCACTAGTTTTGTTAACAATAATCCGTTGACAAGAAATACACACCGTAAGTAACAACAAAAAATAGTTCCGGTCAGAGAAATGGAAACCGTGATGTAGACGTTCAAGGATAATCAGAAAGAGTCAAAGTCGGACAAATAACGAACACTGGCATGCCTAGTACAGCTACCACCTTATCCAAAAACATCCTAGGTGTCGCATTTGAGAGCAGGATGACTTATTCAGTCTAGGAAGCAGTAACTGCATCCGTGCCTCCGCCTTCTGTTACTGGATCGCTCCAATCATTATGATGAATGGCATTGATAGAGGACACGACCATAGCAAAAGGCTCCGCTACACTTCCGTGCCTAGTGCGAGGTCTCATTCGGCGGAGGGGTAGACGATATCCATTCAGTGGCCTCTATGCAGACGGCGCCTACACATGCATCATCTCCCACTGAACGTTTGCTCGTCATGGCATGGTTTAGTCCCCCTGCAGGGTGATAACGATGTCACGCTGCTTGGTATAGGCAGGTTCAACCGTTTTACGAAGACGCGCACGCATTGACAAACACATTTTTCTGAAAGAGAAAGCATAAATATACTTCTTCCCTGTAACGACAGCCTCACAAAAATATTCAAAATGGGCACACAAGATTACGACTGCATATAGGGGATACCAACTCAACCTTGACTTTAAATAATCTCCTTCTTTTACTGTAATAACATCCATTCGACAATTTTTTGACATTTACACATTGACAAGAATATGAACGAGCGAAGACGTTGAATTAGCCCGTTTTCAGTGCCATCTTCAATCGGAAAGGAAAAGACACTCTTTTTTGACGATGGCTGGTCCGCAACCGCTGGCAAAAATAGCTAGACGCGCAATCAAGCGCACCAACCACAAATTTGGTCACGACGTTGGAAGCATTAGCGAAGCGTTAAATAAAAATTAAAAAGTGATACAGAGATGTTCTAAAAAACTATCATCTAAAATAAAAGCTGCACTAAATCGTAAGCAAAAGTACGTTTCGATAGACTTTGTAAACCAACACTGCAACCATTAAAATTTAAAGGGAATCGAAACATACAACTACATAATTGCAGTCAACTTGAGCTGTATTTAAATCACGCCTACTCTGGTGCTATAAATTAGGGCTGAGTGCAGCTGCTGGTAGTGAAAGAGCCTCTTCCGAAACCCAGGATTTTAGCCAAGTTCACCAGATCAGATGCCATGCGCAGTGATGAAGCCCATGCTGGCAGATGTTGGCCAGACGACGATTGCCTTTAGAGCCTTTGTAAGGAAATGCCAAAAGTAGTAACGGAAGTTCTGCCTTATCAGGGCAATGTTGGTGGCGGAAAACACCCATGAATGTGGCAATAAAGACAGTCATTTGAAGTGTACGAAAGACATTGTGCATCGTCTTTTATCTCTTCGTTTCGACTTGTTGTCATCAGTGCCAGTGAAATGACGCATCGAATGAGTCTATCACTGGCTTCAGACTCGCCTTAAATGTGACGAAAGGTGTGCGTGAGGCGGCTGCTTAGTAATTTCATGCAAATCATTTATTTGTTGTATCTGGCTTTGCTCTGCATAACCCAGTGCATCAAAAACCACCTGCTTTTTTGCCACTGCTCCGCCTATTTGCAATAATGACGAACTACAAGCAAAGCGATTGAGATTCATAATGGTGTCATGCGAAGAACGGAAAAAAGATTACTTTTGGCTTTAAACGTGTGATTGTGAAGGCGTATAAGTGGGTGGTACTTAAAAATCCACCCACATTTTCGGCCAATTGCTGTCAGTGTCATGTCCTACTGCTGGTACGATTGCTAAAGCCGTCAGGTAAGGTGTCTCGTGTTGCGACATTAGTGTTGGTGGTAAAATGGTGCGGTGTGTGACGAGGTGAAGTGGGAATGCGAATCTGCCAAAGGGATAGTAGACTAGGGTAAAAGTGAAGAGACCTACCTTAGTGCTTTCAACCGTGACGAAAAGGTGTGCAGCAGAATGGGTTAGGATTATGTTCGCATAAATTTCAGGCGGCAACGAACGCTCCCATTCCAAATAAATTCCTATTAATTCTTCTTATGGCTGACGTGCTCTTTTAGGGTAAGATTATCCAAATAAAATTTTTTTGTTGATTAGGTTCCATTTCAGCTCAACAAATCGAGCATCGTATTATAATTATAAGCAGCAATTAATTTTATAGCAAATGGCATTAAGCCACAAATTCAAGTTCCTTTGCTTGAGTAACATAGCGTGCAATTTGGGATAATAGTGAGGAGCATGACCTTATAAATTTAGCAGTTTTTGACACTCGCAACTCTTCAGTCGGCCTCACATTTTATTTGCTTACGAGAAGTCAAAAGTAGCAGGAGAGAGCGGGCATTCAAACAGCATCAACCCATTGCGGTATGTCACGCGATGCTACTTTTTGATGTACAATACTGATTTGTGGATTTTGTGAGGACACCTCTCTCTGGTCCCTAACATATACAGACATAATGATTTAGTGGATGAGACGTCAAAAAATAACTTGTGACTACATTTCTGCGTAAGTATATTCGCAAAACTAAGGTGGGAAGACGAAAGTTATATGCTAATTTGTGATCACCATACCTTGTCCTCGAATTACTTTTAGTGACGAAGTTGTGAAAGTAAGGCAAGCGGACGAGGATGGTTTTGCAATCAAAGAGCCGTAATTTTTGAATATAAACAAAATGTTCATTTATTTTTTTGAATCTCTTTTAATTTTTTTATTTGTGATTAGGAAGAGAATCTGATACTAATCAACCTCAGTTTCACGCAATCTGCGGTACTGGCTAATCTTTGCAATTATGAGAAACCAAGCCCCAGTGTCCTTGCCGACGCAGACGACGGCACAACGACAGCTGTGGTCTGAATCAGGCTTCTGACTTACAAGGCCAAAGATCATATCTCATGGCGTCGATATATTCCTTTCAGAGTACGCTAGTATTAGTGAACCTTTTGATTCCCTTTTTCTTCTCCTCCTCTGCGTGTTCTATGATATAATTGATATTGAGCCAAAATAGGAAAGCACATGGAAAAGTGACGTCTTCTACCACGGAACCACCCAGAAGGAGGACTGTTGTGCAAAGTCGACACCAGCAGACGCCATCGCTAGACACAACGCGACACGCGCAAACGATCAATTCACGCACATGTCAAATGCGAAGGCGTCAATCGCAAACTCAACTGTTAGACGTGCTAACGTACGCATTTCAAAGCCTTCTACCACTCACCTTGCTTTTCCGCCTTATCCTTGCTTCCATCACTCGATTCATTGCCAGTGTCTTCACCTCCTTTTGGTTCGCTCTCCTCGCCTCCGCTTTCCTTCTCACCCTCAGCTTTTGCCTCTGACTTCACCCCGCTCTCCTTACTCTCTTCGCCTTCAACCGTGGCGAAGACGTCAAGGAACCAAAGCAGTTAGGGGCAAGTTGTGCTATTATCCATTCCTCCTCCTACTACTACTACTTCTCTTCCTCCCCATAATCAATCTTGCCCTTTTCTTTTCTACTACATTAGCATGCTGTAACTCAAAACTTTGCTAACAGGTATGCCAGTACAATATACACCTCAAAGCAAAAAGCGAGAGGCAAATGGTTAAAGTGTGCCATTAGGTAAGAATGCGTTTTGTCACCACAAAGTCAAGTCCTTCCTGTTACATTCAGCAGCGTGACTATAGGAGCAGGTAGATAAGAGCAAATAGAAGCAGTAGAAAGCGGAAGCCAAATCGACAACAATGACATTTGTCTACCTCTTTCTTCCCTTTCTCCTCACCCACCCATTCCTTCTTCTACTTCAGTTAAATAAGCATGTTACTTTGCCACCTTCTACCAGGTACAATGGCTACCCTTGTCTTCTCTCGTGCGAAGAAAGAACTCGCGTGGATACATAATTAGGGAGAGCCATCAGGAAATCACCTTCGTCAGCTCTGTAGCAACGTTTAGGGGTAAGTCGCCAATTCCCTTCATGCAGGTATGCCTTTAATGCTTTGTTCATCTCATTTCTTATGTCCCTCTCGCACGTGATTGCAAATGGCCTAATCAACAGCAGAAGTAGGGGCAGAATCAGGAGCAGATGTAGTGAAACAAAAGCAGTGTAGCTCCTTGGGCAAAACTAAACCTAGCTAGGCCGGACCATACTGGACTAATTCAAATACGGGTGGAGTGGCCACGTATGCCTGCTTATGACAGTCCGAATCCGCCTAGTGCAACTGCAGGCTACGTGCGATAGGGTATTTCTCTTCCACCTGGCAGTTATTGGGGACCAATGTACACATGCGGCAAGAAGGTCTGGCGACGTCTTTGAGATGGCAAAGCGGGAATTCTCTTTCCTCCTCCGTTCACATGCCTCACTCTAATCCATTTTCAGCGAGTCACTTCTTCCTGTTTATCTCTCACTTCACTGCATGCGCTCTTAAGTACCGCGTCTTGCATTATGTCTTATCGCTTATGCTTCATTTGTTCAAGTCCTAGCAGATGGAGGAAAGAGTGCTGCTTGCAAATAGTCCTCTAATGGCCTTCTTTTTTTCGAAATCAGTGATGCCAAGATACCTCACGCATCTGATTTCCCCACTATTCTGCCACTTTCACCTAGGATTAGGAACAGAGGACTGAGTGAAGCTAACTGCGGGGCAATGCTGACGTCTCTTCACGGGCCTTCTCCTGAGTTGAAGGGGTTAACAGATTACAAACGCGAGTGAAGGATTAAGGAAAGTAGGGCGCAAAGTCAAGATTGCGACCACTAAGTTGTGTATGCCGCGAGCAGCTGTCTGCAGTCTTAGATCGCTTCTATCGTGTCAGTTACGAGGGCATGGATTTGGCGCGAATCCTCATTCAATGGGAACCATTGGTTGGTTGCCTCTTTGGGAGTCCCTTTAAGCCGATCATCTTTCCCGTAAGGCTTCAAAAAGATATATGGGGTATATTGCAGCTATCGTGCCACTTGCATTAGCATCAATTTTTAAATTGCGATTTTGAGCCTAAAGAAAAGACAATGGCTACTGTGCTGGTCATCCTTCTTGCTCATTCTCAAATTCCTGTCAAATTTCCTGATTGACGACATGTTTCTTGAATGCCTTAAAGCAGCCCTGGATTAATTTACCAGCAATTCAAACATCAAGGCAACCCTATTCTCTTCAAATCGTTGGGCCTTTGTCATCTTTACTTAAGAAGTGACTTTTAAGCACATTTGAAAGCTATCTTAATTGTCCGCTTGTACTGGTTCTCCTCCATTACTTGGCTCGCGATCACCCATGCTGCACTAGTGTGATTTTTTTTAAAACATGTAATTACCTGTATTACCACCAGAACAATGCGTCAAGTGTGTAGAGGACTTAAATTGGTAAAGGGTGACACCAGAAAGAGGTTAAAGGGCTTCAAAAGTGGCATTGGAAATAGAGATTGAAGGTAGCCGAAGAGAATTCGTAGGGCACTTTCGTTCGGTCCACTATGGACAACCGACCCTTTCAATCAATCATATTTGAATGTGACAAATATTATTGTTGAGTTCCTAAATCGCTTCCAACTTCAACGCCATTGAACTTTAACTTATCGTTATTTGGTGTAAGCTCCTCATGAATCTTTGATAACGATGCAAATAATTATCGCTTTTTGTTGTTCTTATGCAGGAAATGTTAGTGTGAAGAAAATTAGGCCAGCCATCATCAAACAAAGAATATTTATAGGCTCGGCGTATCAAACTCAGGAAGTTATCCGCAGAAGTAGTGGTGAAATGGTTTAAGAAACAGCTAATATGCAAAATCTAACCTGATTGCAAGCAGGCAGAGAGACTTTAGACGCGCCACAAGGCATTACCACATAATTGCTGAATGAATTACGGAACTGAAGGGCATTGCAATGCTTAGGTACAGTCCGTCACCTAAGCAGCAATCCAATGCCCAGAGACCCCAGCGGGGTGCATAGGCTGAGAAGACTCCTGTTGTTGGTTTTAAGATAGTTCAACTGCCTTTAATTAGGCGGCTTCCTTTCAAATATTGCTCCTTAAGAATAATTCAGTCAAGCGGGTTTCGTCCGTTTACATCCACGCATAACACGCCTACTCAATCGGAATTTTCGGTATACGCGGCATACATAAAATATTCCGCAGTTAGTATCGATGCCAAAAATATAAGCAGTAAAAGGATAAAAAGCTACTCGCTTTTCTTCAGGCATAGCAAGGCTAAAAAGTGTACGCATAACTTCATTTTGGAGGTTAAAACGGAATGATTTTAAGTGCGCATCCGCGTGTACGAAACAGAGGGATTGGCGCGGGATGGGCAGGTGGTAAGGGGTGGGATCTGCAGAAGCGGTAAACAATGCGACGCAGCCGCCCAATCGGAGGAAAAGGCAATAACTGATAGGAAGTTGGGCAGTAGCGGAAATCAAAATGCAAGTTGTGGTGATTACAACGGAGAAGATCGGTGTGCCATGATGGTCAATAACTCATCATCATCTCAGATACCGACGCGGAACTAAAGTGCTCTGCATCATTTCATCTATGCATAAAATGAAGAGCAGACACTCTGTTGAACGCTTCGGAGGCTAACAACACAGGATAGTGCCGATGACGAAGAGTCACTCAAGGCCCTTTGATTTTTGGCACAAGACCTTCGAGAATGGCATCCCAAATAGGCTCGAATTATAGACTACAACCAGTCAGGCATACCGAATAAACATGTTTAGCAAAAATGTAGCGAGAAGAGAAATACTGATCTTCGGCCTTTACTTTAAGTTTAGCGAAGTTAAAGTGGATGTTATGCCCTTGTTTAATGGAAAACGTGCACAAAACTTCAAATTGGAGGTTGGGAGAAAATGATATTAAATGCGCATCCACATTCGGGAAACACGGACTTGCGCCTCATATCGCTCATGAGATTAAGAAGATGCACAAGCTTTGCGAGGGTCCGCCCAACGAAGCGCAAAGCACTGGTTAAATGAGTTAGTTATAAAGTCACGGGGCTTCTAGACCACAATGTATGACGTAAGTCTGTGTTTCTTGCATGTGTAGGTGTATTTCAAGTCATTTCCTTTTAACCTCCAGTTTAAAGATCTGTGCCAATTTAGATTAAACATAGGCACAGCATCTATTTTAACCTCGCTGAACTTGACTTAAGGCAGTTCGATCAGCAGTATCTTTGTTCCAACTACATTTTTTACTAAACGAGTATTTAGCCCACCGAACTAATTTTATTCCACAATTGGAGCCTGTTTTGGCTGTCAGCCTTGGATACCTTTTGCTAAAAATTAAAGGTCCTTAGTTGACGCTTTCGTTATTGGCACTAGCATTTGTTGGTAGCGCCTGATTCGTTCAGCAAAGTGTCTGCTCTTTATTTTTCTGCAAGGGTGAAATGAGGTGGCACACCACAGTTTTGCGTCCGTATCTGAGATGATGATGCGTATTAGACCATCAAGGCACAGTGCTCTTCTCCATTGCAGTCACCACAGTTTACATTGTGATTCCCGCTTTCGCCTAATTTCCTCACCATCGATTGTCTTTCCCTTCGATTGGGTGGCTGCTTCATGCAGTTTATTGTTGCTGTGGATATCACCCTTCGCCAGTGTTGCCCGTCCTGCTTGCGCCATTCGGTGTTTTGAGCACACAATTGCGCATTTGAAGCTATTGTTTCCCAGCCTCTAATTTGAATCTATGGGCACGCTTCTTGTTTAAGCCAACTCAAGTCATCCATCCGAACTCACTAAGGCTAACTATAAGTAGATAATCCATATTTTTTATTTCGCTGGTTATGATTTTGACTGAGTACGTTCATTTGATCCTTATCATGGTATGCACACAATAAAATGCGTAATAGACTGCGCATGCCGCGTACGTCAAAAGATATCGATTGAGTAAGTGACCGTCTTATGCGTGGATATGGGCAGGCGAAAACCGCTAGTCTGAATTTTGCTTAAAGACCAATGTTTGAAGGCAAACCGATAATTAAAAACAATTGCTCTATTCCAAAGCCGACGAGTAGAGTCTTCTTAGCCCATGCATTAGGATCGGGTCTATAGGCATTGCGTGTGCAATGTAAGTGACAAACTGTGCTGAAACATTTCCGTTGTTCTCTCCCTACTTCCGCGAAAGCGCCTTATGGCACGTATGTAGTCCCTCCGCTTACAATTAGCTTAGCTTTGCTTGCCAGTTTGTGTCCTCAACCAGTCTACCCCTACTTCTGTGGACAATTTCCTGAGTTTGTAAAAGTCAAGCCTACTAAAGTTGATGCAATGAGCTTGTAATTCTTTCCTTGCTTGGGAATGAAGGGCGTCTTTTGTTATAGGAATGACAAATAGCGATAGTTATTTGTATCATTATTGAAGGTTCAGAAAGAGCTTACACTAACAAGTAGCACGACGATGCAAGGTTTTATGCCCTGCTTTACAGCGTTTTGGTATTAGAGGAAGATCCTTCTCTGGTCTTGAACAGCGCGGTAAGGATTTCATCTTTGCGCAACATTAAATCCCAATGCCAAGAATAAGATTTCAAAATTGCAATTTGAAGAATCTGGAATCGGTTGTTACGACTTGGCTTCGGTGCTGCACATCTGGAGGTGCACTAGTCATCCATTTGCATCGATCCGCAAGAAGAATAACTAGGAGATACAAACCCTGCAGAATGATGCCTAAACCATTCGCAGAAGTTCACTTCCTTCAATAATATTAACAATCCATATGCTGACATCAAATAATTACCGAGAGTGTTGGTATTGTTATTGGCATTGACACTGTGCATGGGCAATGATGATGCATGACAGTACGCTAGCCAACTGAGAGGGGTTGATTGGCCCCTATCAAGCTAGTCGTGCACCTTGTGCTGTAGTTCCAACCATCTTCCTTCTTCTAGGCTTTATCTAATCTTAACTGATTCAAAACACCTTTTCCTTCTTCGGCCTTATTCTGCCTTATGCGCCAACACGCAAGCAGTGATGATGCATTGTCGTATCACAGCACAGTCGATGGAGGGTGAAGTTGATTGTCTTCACAGAGGTCTAAGTGACTATTCGCTTGGACCTTATTTTGCTTTTAAAGACCATTCTTCTGTAAACACTTAACGACGTTTCTTCAGTCATGCAATGCAAAAAGACTATAACTCGTGAGATTTGACATTGCGCCCTAATTCCTCACTTCTTCGACAAATATTTGTTTGATTGCTTATCGCCTTGCAGTTGAGAAGCGGAAGAAGCTGGAATCAGCCGCAATAACAGAAATGTTTCGTCACATTAATCAAGTGTAAGTTGAATCGTGTTTCACCAAGCTTAATGCACACAATTAAAACAGTTGGTAGCCTCTAGAATTTCGCATTTACTATCACCTTTTGCTAAAATGCCATTAGATCTTGTAAGTTTCTAGAAGTTGGACACTTTTATAGTTTAAATTTGTTGCATATAACACATTTTGAAAGGTGACAATTCGCATTCTTGGCATGATCGAAGGAGACCTATGAACAAGTCATAAGCACAGCATTTTTGTGAATTTAACGCCCTAATGTCAACTCGCAGCAAAGTCAGAGGATTCAGGACCAAAGCTTTCCTATCCATGCTGAAATCCGCATCGATCTGGAGTCGCAGAAGTAATTTCATGGCCTTAAAGTATGCTTAACAAAGAAAATTAGGTCAGGCTTTAAATCGTTGTAATGTTTCAAGATAAATAAACACTTTTGGAACATGGATGTGCGGGAAGCATTGTGCTCAACCTCGGACTCGTCGATCCACAGTAAGCCGCACATATGTGACACAACAAATCCCGCGATGGTACTGCCCTATTCCTAAGTGCTATATCCCGTGACCCCCTAAAGCTGACAGTAACCGTAGCACTTATGCTCTTCAAATGCGCTTTGTAGGCGAGAGGAGGAAAACAATTTTGGCCTGGTCGTTGACACACGTGGTAGGTCTCCTGAGCCTGAGTCTCCTCAGTCGTCAACACTTTGGCCCTGTCACTGCATATCTGTCCTGTGCTGTAATAAAGGTGGCTGGAAATACCCAAACCTTCTCATGGCAGGGATGGAAGGGAAGAAGGGGAAAGGAAAGAACCGTCTGCGGCAACATCATCTGTTATTTTATTCGTGCAATTGTTTGCCATCAAAAATAGAGTCGTGAGTTATTCCAGTTGACATGAATTATAAATTTTAGGAGGCGACTTAGGATTAGTAAAAAATCCGTCATTCGCATCACTATTTCGCTTTAATTGCATTGCCTAGAATTTTTTACATCAGTTATGCAATTTGCCAGATTAATTGGTATGGTCCACAAAAAACACAAAGCAGTGCACATCACTAGCGATTCACAATAAACGGAAATTATTCACTAGAACGAAAATGCATTAGCCAAGTCAAATAAACCGAGTGCTACATGGACAAGTTGGTTCAATTAGGAGTTGGCTGGAAATAGTCAATAGCCTAATCCAGTTTTTATTCTAAATGGATTTGGTTTTTAACTACTAACAGAATTTAAAGGGCCGGTTTTGGCCTTACTTCGGAGGTTCTCATGTTTTCCACTATTAACCGAATCTGCCTTTCTTTTCGCCTTTCCTCTGACTTATTTTCGTCTTTTATTGGAAATCTTCCTATCTGTGAGGCAAAAAAGTGCACTTGCTAGTGTTCCCGACGTTGAGACGATGGATATCCAGACTTCATTCTTAAAGCCGAAAGCAAAATAATATGGTTTTTCTAATCAAACGCTAATAACTTGGATGAATAACAGAGTTTGCTTGCTGTGCTTCGGTGCTTGGACCATCCAGTGCCATCCAGTGTAAGCAGGAAATGGAGGTGGCAGGATACTTGACGCCAATGTCGGCAAATTATGCGCAGCCGTAACGCTGTGAGCTGAGCCAGTCTCAACTCTGTTTCACAAGGTGGAAACGCTCTCTCCCATTTATAATGCACGAATAGCGATCTTTGACGTGAAAAATCACCAATAATACCAACTTGCGATGTTGTGAAACGGTCAAAGAAAGCGCACCTTTTGGAAGGTTGACAAACCCCAAAACAACATTGCGACTGCTGTCTACTTTCAAGCTAATGAGTATCCCATTCCTAAAGCCTCATATATCAGCGGAATTTAGCGCATTAAATGTGTACAAATATATTTTGCTCTAAGATTATACAAAGGGGGCATGCTAGAAAATTACAACATAGTACTGGCATCCCTCATAGTTCTCAATGTAGGCAATCCGGAAGGTGGAAAACCGGACCCGATTGAGGAGGGTGTGAAGGTCGTTCAGTGTTAAATTTTCAATGCGAATAGCAGGGTATTGCTGCGAAACATAACCGCTACATCCGTGGAGGAGAGCACGGACTTCGTTCAGGTCAGCCTGATCCCATGTTTCGCTTTCGAATTCCAGATGCGTTTGACTGGCCATCGTGTGATCGCGTCGCAGGTGAATGCGAATTCCGCGCGAACCTCTTGAGTTCACTAAAAGAAGTAATAAGAGCTCACATACACAGACCACCACTCAGTCCATTTGGCATCGATGAACTCGAAGGACCAAAACAATTGCTCCAAGATTTGGCTGAATTGCTAAATGCGAATTATTTCAAACGAAGAATCTCTTAGAACTAATTTTATGTCCTTTTTTGAATTTGCGGAATAATTAAATTGTGAACGGAAATCGGAACTGCCAATAAATTCCATTGCTCGCAAGTGTTTTTTTAGTACTTATAGAGCACCAACCCACTTTTGTGGCACAACGCTCTACCCGCAACACAGACGCTGAGAACAAGCCTTCCTCATCCAACTACGCATCATGGCGAGTGCTTGAATCTGCGTGCTCAGCCCCTGGATGGATGTGTCAAGCTTTGTGTTAGTGTAGGTGGGCGTAGTTTATATGGAGTGGCTTGAAAATTGACAACTTTACAGCCTTAGAACTATTTACGCAAAGCTCAATGCCTCAATTTAAATGCAACGAGTCTGAGTTACTCAAATATGATTGCAATACTTATGTTCCTTAATTGTGTTTGTAGGCAAGAGGCGGGAGGACAATTTTAATCTGATCGCAGGCCAACGGAATTGCACTCCAGAACCTGAGACACCTTCGTCCTACCTTATAATAGCATAAGTGCCCAGAGGCAACCAACTTTCTCCTTTAGTAAGGGTGGATGAAGGGAAGAGGAGGAAAGAGAAGAACGATCCACAATGGCATGTATGTTCCCATTGATGTGTGTTAACCTAAGTTAAACGTGTAAATTGGGTGCGTCACTCTATGCGCCTCATAACTCACCAAAATGGAAATATCTGCTTTCATCTAAAAATCGTGTAGTACGCTCTCCCTGAAAAATTTTTTGCTTTGGATTTGGAGTCAAATTTCTGGAAATGATGCAAGTGACCGCACTCGAATTTGCTCATTGTGCTGATCCAAGTGAAGTGCGTTTGCACGTGTAACTACTACATTTTGTAAAGCAAGCATATTCACCCTTTCTTTATAGCAATAATGTCTTCAATTTTACCGATATTTCAGCGTATCTGGGAATTTCGGGATTTACAAGAGCGTGGTATTTGGACTCGTTTATTTGTAAAATATTGTTGTGGCCCTTAAAAATACACTGATTTGCGACTATGAGCGCTTCAGGGAGCAGGACAGCTAATTGCTGCCACTCGACACAAATGTGCTTGTTCATGCACTGAGGGTAAGACGAGCTCTTCGTCTGGAAATCAAGATTCTTCCGAAACACTACCATTGAATGCGATAAGTTAATGATGCACTGGTGCTTAGTGGAATAGAATCCTACATTAGTTCGGTGGATACATGTAGCATCACCTTGGGTCATAGCGGAAGCATAATATATGATAATATTTAGGTTCCGATGACACAGTCCTCAACGCTCAAGCTAGGTTGGTGTCTTGAAGATCGCACGATGAGTGTACCAAAACAACAGACGGTCGTGCAAATATAATGAATCACGTTGCAACCATTCAAATGGTTGTCGCAGCTTCATCGAGCTTCATTGAGGGTCCCAGATCTCGCAGATTTACTTATACTTGTTAACAAGTGAGTACGCTCTACGCATATTTGTCATCATTGTTATTTTTTGTGGCCAATGCCAACGTATTGATGTCTGAATGCTGCAGATGTAAGTAAAGAACGCAATGTTCCTGTCAGAAGAAGTTCAGAAGACTTTTCTCGGGATCGGTTGACCATTGTTGCACAATTAATATCTGAGCTAATTCAATTCATCTGCTGTCATTTGACCACACTTTCGTCTGCCTTCTTCATTGATGGATGGGAAGTGCTGATGCACTCCTTTCCTGCATCATAGGCGATGTATTGTTAAGGTGGTTTAATTCGGAGTGGCCTGGGCAGGTGCATAAATGGATGTCGCGGAACATTCAATCCTTTAATTCGTATCACTTGGTCAGTTGCAGGTTTAATTTTATTTGACAAAGGGATTGTGAATACAAGTGTAAGCATGAGGCGAAATTCTAACAAGACTTAATTATTATTAAAGGAAAAAAATCAGCAAATGGGGTATTATGTATCCCAATCTGACTAAGAAAATGTGATTACATATTATTGGTACACTTTGGCTGTCTTGCACAAAAGGACAAGAGCTAAGCTTACGCGATGAGGTAATGTGCAGGAGGGAGTTTCACCAGACTGGAGACTACAAACAACGAAAACTTTCGATACGACTAAATGTGAATGGGCACCTCAAGCAGTACCTTTAAAAACGAAGCAAGAAGATGAATTATGAACCTTAAATATATTGAGGAGCTGAGTTAAAGCAGGCAACATGATGGTAGCAGTCCAGTCTTGTCTACATCATTAAAAGTGCAATTGTGTCAAATTTTTATAAATTCGCCATTATTGCAATTTGTTGTTGGCGTCAACACTACCAGCATCATATGTCATGCCCTGATTGCCTCGCTCGTGTTCATATGTCACACATGCGTGACATGCGGGTTTATCAGTTTGTGGCAGCTGGCAATAATGCTGCGATGTTTATGGGCATTTTGCAGACCTATGGTCTTTTTGCCTATCCCGTGATGTGTAATGGGAAGGACTATGGCAATGGTCATATCCTCACCCTTATGAACGCTGCGCCACGCTGTGAGCATTCGATGTAACTACAGCACTCATGTCATTTCCTCCTTCATCGGTGTACGCTGTGTATCTATCTATTCTGCTGCCTATACTTTTTTGAGTGCTGAAGCTATATCAAGGAGCAACGACAGTGGAAGCAATGACCCCTCTTTAGCTGCTTCGAGAACGGAACAGAGAATAGATGGTAACGCTTCTGATAGGGACTCATACGCATTTCAGTCTAGGCTTGCAAGCCAGCTGAACAACAAAGATATTCTGCCAAGCATTAGTCCCGCACATCTTTAAACACCGACAGCACTGTCTCATTGTTCTTTTAAGCATCAGCCAACGCATGATGCCTAACACCAAAGCAATCGTGCTGTGGCGCGGCACTCACTCTCCTCCCTTAGCCGATGCCTAAGGATGTGTGCGTGTGTGAAAGCGAAGCCAACGCTCTTTGCACATGCTAAATATTCATGCAATAGGTAAGACTTTCTCTTTAGGCTGAAGACTCTAGGGTCTTAGAGCAATGGATTCTAGAAGTACGAACGTTTGTTTGTTCTAAAAGGCACCAAAGCGGGTAATTTGCGAAACCTAACTTAGAAGCTCTAATTACTGCAATCTCTGCATGCAGTAATACTGCTTAGTTTTTATGAAGGAGTGTGAGCGCGCTAACGTCGGGTCTAGATTACGGTACGGGTGACCGTTTATGAATCGTAGGTCACGAAGCCAATGCTGTTGTATGACTGAAATTGAACATGGGATTGGGATGGCTGCTCGATTCCTTTTGAGGTGATTCCTGTCGTATCGACTGAAAAGTGAAAGGTGAGGACTACTTCTAGTATTTACTCGTGCCAAATGGAATAAACCTTTGAATGCTACGGCGTCACGCCCTGCCATCTCTTTGTGCGCTGCATGCTAATGATCCAGTACTCTGTGCACAGGCAGATGACTAGCAGTGGGTCGGTGAGCATAAATTTGATCGTCAATCGGGTTGGTTCTTCTTCTTTGTCAACTTTCCTACATCGATAACGATTTGCAGAAAAAAATCAAGATTAACTAAATATTATTGGAAATGGGTTAGGCGGCAATAAAAAGGGAAGTGCTCTTTCTCCCCATCCCAAATTACTTCGACCCGCGCGCTCACGACTCTTCAATGACAGCGCGTTTTACAATGTACTGTCGATATAAGGTGGTATCCAGGCTACCGAGTGTTGTGGTTGGCAAGTTACCGCAGCAAGATGCTTTAATCATGCCGAACTTTATAAGCTTATCTACAATCGATTTCAGTTATCATTTTACTATTATAGCAGTGGAGAGCATTCATCCTACACTGGTCGTCCTAATTAGGATTGCATTGCACTCCTCTGCTGTCTTCATCGCCTTCCAGGTGCTACTTCTTTACGTTAGTCAGCATGAAAAGCAAAAATGGACGGCCACCGACTGAATGTTAATGTTGATGTATGGTCCTTCGAGACCCAATGATTGAGGTTCTAGCGTAGTGGCACGTGCCATACAAGGGTTGGTTCATTTATCAAATTTTGATGTGTTTGGAAACAGTAAAAATTTGATTTGCTTTCATGCACTAAATTCTTTTTCTTGTTGGATTCATCCTAAGATATTAAGCTCAAGTCGCTTTAGATCGCACGATTCATGAATCACATAAGTTACTTTGTGAGGGCGGACACCTCCCTCGTCGCAATACCGCGGATATGCCAGTGAAGCAGAAGTTTACTGCGCTATAAAATCTTGCTGGATAGCACACCTGGAACGTTGACCTTCATCTGAGGAACTCTGAAAAGAAATTAAACAGACCATCCTTGACACAAAAGTTCCACCCCATATATTATAAGGGAATAGATCACTGGAACGTAACCCGCCTTGTTAGCATTCAAATCTTGTACTTCTTTTTGTAAGTTTTGTAAGGACGACATGGATTTTGAAATGGCTGGCGAACGCAATGGTACACTGTCTTCATAATCTGGTTTGTAAGAAATTAATTTCGAGGTTCACCTCGCATTCGACCATCTCTACTCATTGCTTTTCAGCAGGACCACAAGATTAACATGTTTGAGTTGGCACAGAGACGCATTCAAAATATGCCTGACTGTACAATACGCATCAAACAAAGCATATTTTCGTTGATCTAATGCAAGTTTTGCCTGATAAAGACTGCATTTACTGATAGCACTGCAATTTGTTGCCTGAACATCATTTGACAGAAACAATTAGCCCTTTGGTTGGTGGTTTTGATTCTGCATCGTAGCGTCCCACGAATTTCTATTCTGGTTATTTCTGAATTTCAAATTTGACGTTAAAAATTGTTTTCCTTGCTTAGTGATATAGATACAGAGGCACGTTGCATGCCCCCATACCCATAGCATAGACGAGGCAGATGCTCGACGCGGACGACAGCGCTTGAGTAACGAATTCACTTTGCAGACCGGTCTCAATGTTGTGGTGTAGATATGTTGGTAAAGTAGTGTGCGGTATTGGAGGAAGGAGGCTTGCCTTAGATGGTAAACGTGAAGTGGAACTTTCATGCGCCCTTTGCATCGCCGACTGCAGATGGTGAAATTAGGAGGAGCGATTGCGATTTGAGCATGTGTTTACGTGGTAAGGATCTCACTGATCGCCTAACCTAATGTCCATTCTACAACACGAAGAAGTGTACAAGAAGGATCTCAGTGAGTCAAATAAAATTAAACCTACAACTGACCAAGTGATACGAATTAAAGGATTGAATGTTCCGCGACATCCATTTATGCACCTGCCCAGGCCACTCCGAATTAAACCACCTTAACAATACATCGCCTATGATGCAGGAAAGGAGTGCATCAGCACTTCCCATCCATCAATGAAGAAGGCAGATGAAAGTGTGGTCGAATGACGGCAGATGAAATGACTTAGTTCAAGTATAAATTATGCAACAATGGTTAACCAATCCCGAGAAAAGTCCTCACAACTTCTTCTCACAGGACCATTGCGTTCTTTACTTACATCTGCAGCATTCAGACATCAATACGTTGGCATTGGCTACAAAAAATAACAATGATGACAAATATGCGTAGAGCGTACTCACTTGTTAACAAGTATAAGTAAATCTGCGAGATCTGGGACCCTCAATGAAGCTCGATGAAGCTGCGACAACCATTTGAATGGTTGCAACGTGATTCATTATATTTGCACGACCGTCTGTTGTTTTGGTACACTCATCGTGCGATCTTCAAGACACCAACCTAGCTTGAGCGTTGAGGACTGTGTCATCGGAACCTAAATATTATCATATATTATGCTTCCGCTATGACCCAAGGTGATGCTACATGTATCCACCGAACTAATGTAGGATTCTATTCCACTAAGCACCAGTGCATCATTAACTTATCGCATTCAATGGTAGTGTTTCGGAAGAATCTTGATTTCCAGACGAAGAGCTCGTCTTACCCTCAGTGCATGAACAAGCACATTTGTGTCGAGTGGCAGCAATTAGCTGTCCTGCTCCCTGAAGCGCTCATAGTCGCAAATCAGTGTATTTTTAAGGGCCACAACAATATTTTACAAATAAACGAGTCCAAATACCACGCTCTTGTAAATCCCGAAATTCCCAGATACGCTGAAATATCGGTAAAATTGAAGACATTATTGCTATAAAGAAAGGGTGAATATGCTTGCTTTACAAAATGTAGTAGTTACACGTGCAAACGCACTTCACTTGGATCAGCACAATGAGCAAATTCGAGTGCGGTCACTTGCATCATTTCCAGAAATTTGACTCCAAATCCAAAGCAAAAAATTTTTCAGGGAGAGCGTACTACACGATTTTTAGATGAAAGCAGATATTTCCATTTTGGTGAGTTATGAGGCGCATAGAGTGACGCACCCAATTTACACGTTTAACTTAGGTTAACACACATCAATGGGAACATACATGCCATTGTGGATCGTTCTTCTCTTTCCTCCTCTTCCCTTCATCCACCCTTACTAAAGGAGAAAGTTGGTTGCCTCTGGGCACTTATGCTATTATAAGGTAGGACGAAGGTGTCTCAGGTTCTGGAGTGCAATTCCGTTGGCCTGCGATCAGATTAAAATTGTCCTCCCGCCTCTTGCCTACAAACACAATTAAGGAACATAAGTATTGCAATCATATTTGAGTAACTCAGACTCGTTGCATTTAAATTGAGGCATTGAGCTTTGCGTAAATAGTTCTAAGGCTGTAAAGTTGTCAATTTTCAAGCCACTCCATATAAACTACGCCCACCTACACTAACACAAAGCTTGACACATCCATCCAGGGGCTGAGCACGCAGATTCAAGCACTCGCCATGATGCGTAGTTGGATGAGGAAGGCTTGTTCTCAGCGTCTGTGTTGCGGGTAGAGCGTTGTGCCACAAAAGTGGGTTGGTGCTCTATAAGTACTAAAAAAACACTTGCGAGCAATGGAATTTATTGGCAGTTCCGATTTCCGTTCACAATTTAATTATTCCGCAAATTCAAAAAAGGACATAAAATTAGTTCTAAGAGATTCTTCGTTTGAAATAATTCGCATTTAGCAATTCAGCCAAATCTTGGAGCAATTGTTTTGGTCCTTCGTGTTCATCGATGCCAAATGGACTGAGTGGTGGTCTGTGTATGTGAGCTCTTATTACTTCTTTTAGTGAACTCAAGAGGTTCGCGCGG
>JADWOT020001178.1:0-24205 GCA_036345935.2 Taenia hydatigena
CGAACCTCCTAATTGAATCAAATTGTCAATGTTCGTTCATGTTCGCCGTTGTAGTACTCGGATTATTTGACTTGGCTAATGCATTTTGTTCCACCTCTCGCCTGCAAAGCACATTTAAAGAGCATAAGTGTTACGCCTACTGTCAGCTTTAGGTGGTCATGGGGTATAGCAATTAGGAAAAGGGCACTACCATCGCAGAATTTGTTGTGTCATACATGTGATGCTTACTGTGGGTCGACGAGTCCGAGGTTGGGCACAATGCTTCCCGCACATCCATGTTTCAGAAGTGTTTATCCATCTCGAAACATTACAGCCATTTAAAGCCTGACGTAATTTTTTGTCAAGCATATTTTAAGGCAAGGAAACTACTTCTGCGACTCCAGAACGATGCGGATTATAGAGTAGATATAAAAGATTTGGTCATGAATTCCCCGACTTTACTGTGAGCTGACACCAGTGCGCTAATTTTACAAGAATGCTGCGGTTATAATGTGCTCATAGGTCTCCTTCGATCGTGCCAAGAATGCAAATTGTGTCGCCTTTCAAAATGCGTTACATGCAGCAAGCCCAATCTATAAAAGCGTCTAACTTCTAGAAACCTGCAAGGTCTAATGCCGCTTTAACACAAGCTAATCTTTAAACACAAAATTTTAGAGGCTACTCAATGTCTTAATTGTTTCATTAATTTTTGAAGCAGATATGTCAACCACTAGGTATATATCGAGGGGACAAGCTGAGTAAACTGCTTTCATGCATGGTTGTGCGGGAAAATTGAGCCATGCTATGACGGATTGTGCCCAAGTAACACAGATGAATGATTTAATGTGCAGAATACCTCCAACATTCATGATGATGTGCATCCAACATTTGCATACCTTAGAGTGTGATGCCATTACAATTGGCGCTGACATCTATTAAGCACTTATGCTGAAATGCAGTCGTAGTGCTCCAACCGTCTTCAAGGCATAAGAATTGGATACATACAAGCATTGGTGGAGGATATTGGCTACCTCAACGAAATTGCAGATCTTGAGGACTGTAGAGTCCGTGTAGTGAGAAGTCCAGTTAAGCTGACTTCGAAGGATTACACTGCGCCACCACAACCCAGCCAAAATTGTTTCCTCTGAAGAGCACATAAACGTAGCTCGTGTGCATTTTGCTCAGCCTGTATGAATGTCAATTTCTCCCTAATTGGGGAAATGCTCTTTATTATGCCTTGCTAAGAAGTGCTGCTCCATGTGACTTAACTCAAAGGAATGCTGGAATTTTGGATTAAAATATCATCAAGAATTGACCACTGATCTTGAAAAGGAAAGCCTTCTTTGATTTAGTGCACTTCGTGAAAATTCGCACAAATCTGCCGCGTCATGCGCACAACTCTAACCTTCTTAAATGAGCTTATGTAAAATTGCAAAACGCTGCTTTAAAGCGCTCCTGACTGACCATCAACCTAATGGCCACCTCTTTCTGAGTATCAGGCCTGAAAGGCCAATTGAATGACGAATTAAAGCCATCGAGGAAACAGTAAGATTTAATGGAGAGTGGGACTTATGCTCTCCATAGTGATTGGCAATTTTGACTCAGCCACCACGTAAGCGGAATTTCTCTTGCCTCTTGAGCACATTTTACTCGAACGGATGTCACTCAGATCTGACTGCAATCGGGTTGAACTCTAATAAGATCAGTGGTTGTCATGGAGAGGCCAAATGCCTCTGGAGTGAAGTGGATAGGATAGATTGGCACACAACATGGACTTCGATGCTGCTGCAGTCATCCAAGCAAAGCAAAGTCTCCCTATTCTAAGGATTATTTAGGTTTTATGACCCCCAGCAATCATCTTGAGCGTGACGATTGAATCCTCTTTAGCAGGCACAACTAATCCCATTTTAAACAAGTAAAGTAGCGAAACACGATTCAACTTACTGTTGGTTAATATGACGAATCATTTTTGTTATTACGATCATTTCCAGCTTTTTCCGCTTCTTAACTGCAAGGCGATAAGCGATCAAAATAAATATCGAAGAATTGAGGAATTAGGACGCAATGTCAAATCTCACAAGATAAAAACTTTTCGCGTCGCATGTTTGAAGAAACGCACTTCAGTTCTTACAAAAGAATGGTCTTTTCTTAGGATTCAGTTGCCTGGCAATGTTCCAGTCAAAGATTATATCTGTATCCGTACTCTGACCGCTGCAGTGACACTGAGATGCCCCGATGCGATTCTTGCGAATCACTAATTGTCTAAGGGTAAAAATTTCGCACGGTAAAGTGATTTGCGAAATGGGAGTGCGCGCAATTCACAGAAGACAAGTCTGAGACATCCTCGCTGTGACGTAGCCAACACAGCGGCTGATATGCGCATCCAGCCTCACAGGCTCACTTCTACTTGCATCGGTCTTAGCAATCCGATGCCTTGAGGCTTATGACACCATCGAGCAAGCGCACTTCAATCGGCTGACATTAGATTGTTGAGATAAAATGAAGCCCAGTGGAAAGGTGGGATGAAATCACGAAACAGTTCAATGTTGCAGATGAGGCAATTAACCTTTCAATCTTCCTTTTTTCTTCCCAAGTAGCTTTACCATCGATCTACACTGCAGTATAAGGCCAAAGATGCTCTGGCATAAACTAAGGAGATGGATATGCGAAAATTTGGATTCTGCTCACATGGTCTGTCAGTGGTTGCGAGCATGCCCGCCTTGAAATCTCCGATTATCTGGCAACCTATTAGATGGACTTTTTAACCTACACTCACATAATTTTATATTTCCTAACATTCAAGAAAAATATGCTGCCTTTTGAAAGAAAGTTAGTGCTAATAATGCTTGATATTACATAAGAAATGCGTCTTTTTAAGCCGCTACATGTAGGATCGGTGCTACTGGCATGGTATGTGACGATTGAGAAGGAGATGATATTAGGATAAGCAAGTCGTGGTCGCTTATTATCGACTCCGCGTTAATCCCCGTCACTGTGTGGCAGTCAAGACTGAACTGAATCCCACCGTGTCAGAGCGCCAGAACGAATGCACGAAGTGTGTCTACAGTCTGTGACTTTAAACTCAGTTTAAGGTACTACACTTGCGCACGCTAAATCGATGAGACGCAGGCATAATTAGGTTACCGGTCATGGCAAAACGCCGTCAGTTTACAGCATTTGCCTTGATAAATTCACCTTGCTTTGGAGCGAGTTGCCATTACGAAGACAGTGAGCACAATGTTCTCGTTTCCCTGCATTCACTAAAAGACTTACATTGTCAACTAAGTGACATGTGAACCTTTATTCTGCCTACACAGAATAAGACATTGTGTGCTTCAAGCACAACAGAATTATAATTTTGCCTTTCAAGGAACAATTTCTCTCACAATAGATCTGCCGAATTCTGGGCGGGCCAACAGAAGTTGCCTGGCAAATGGGCAATTACCGTCTCTTACATGCGTGAAAACTTATGTTATCGGGTGATGTCAGGTGACATTGGGATGAGTCCTACATAAAAACTCGCCAGATTAAAGCACGCCTTCTATACCTTCTATCGCGCCTCAATGCCTACAAAAATAATTAAGGTCAGTGACACCAATCAGAAGAGCATAAACAAAAAGCAAGTTACTCGTTTTGTGCAAGGTGGTCAAAGTCCGTAGCACCAAAGATGTTTCTACTTTGGATTAGATTAAGAGGCCTTTTTTTACACATCACTCATTGATTGATGCAATCACCGATGACCACACCAACGACAAGAACAATCAGTTGCTGCATTTAGGTGCTACTCAGATCACTGGGCTATTCTGGCTCAGAAGTGGGATGTCTCCTCTGGCCGGCTGTCAGTCACTTACGGACTCATGCAGAACCCCATCCGTGCACTCGTTTTCATTGCTCAACGTAGTCAGATCTGGTAAGCATCTTGTTATTCGACCAAATGAATTTCAAGTCACTGTTGAGGGGGCCCAAAGGTGCCGTAAAGAAGTGAGGAAGTTAAGGAGACGAATCCGAAGGCGGGTGCTCTAGAGACTTTGCAGGATCTGAAGGCTAGATGCATAATTACGCGGTAACTAATGGGAGGGCTAAGTTAGTCTAAGCTGCCAGTAACATTTTTATCGAGACAGTGTAGAAAATAATGCATTTTAGCAAAGAAAAAATGGATCAAGGACGGTAAATTTAAATAAAAGTGCAGCGATCTAACTTACGAGAGAAGCCTTGCTCAATTGTGTGTTTTACAACACAAGCAGGGGTAATTTTTTGTAGCAACTTTGCACTCTTTAACTTTTGAGTTATTCCATTACTTGCTCTGTTGTGCGCATGAAAATGAAAAAGTGGCAAAACAAATTAGTTTGCGGGCACAAAGACAGTTCACTCTAACGATCAGCTTCTCGTTAATTTGATTCCACGTAGACAGATAAACTTCCCTTCATGTCTCTTTTATTCTTTTTATGTAGTAATCTAGGCTTCCTTTGCTCAAACGAGATTTGGAGTCCTTTAAGTGCCTCTTGCTATTTTCATCAAAGCAGAATCATGAACTGCGAAGCCTGTGGAACTTTGTTTTTTTGCACCTACTGTTCCTTGACGTCCTTATTTACTTCTAGCTAGAACGCACATTTGTAAGCTCATTGCACTATTGGTAGTGGGACAAGGAAGGCAGAATCGATTCTTGCCCAACCTATTACAGGTGACACTTCGGTGGCCGCAATGGGCATGCAGCTGGGATTGAGTTTAATGCGTAAAAGTGTTTAGCATTGTTACGATTTTGCTCTGTTTTGCAGAAGTTGGTAGCTTGATTGCTCTGAGTTAAATGTCTATGGACGAGAAGTGCTTACCACGAAGTCCTTCACCTGGCAATGACATTAACTCCTCCGACCAGAAGCGTTTGGCATCAGAGCAGAAGTTTACCAACGGAGTAACAACTATGCGAATTGCCTTGGAGAGCGCTGCTTGTAGAGAAGGACCGATGCCTTCAAAACGACTAGTTTTACCACAGTATCGCTACGACGTGAAGTCGCCCCTGCCTTAGAATAAATGTGCACTTATACGTTCTGGCTCATTCTCTTTCTTGAAATAATTCGCGATCGCAAATCCACTCGATGCAATGTTCCCATTTCTTTGTGCTTCGTGCAGGGCTTACAAAGACTATGTTAATTATTTTATCGGAGATAAAGAAACCTTCTAAACGCTTAATCGAATTAAACAATACAAAGCAATGCGGATTTCGACCATAACAACATTATAGTTCTGAGAAACCGCAGTTTGAGCTAAAATCCCACTTGACAGCCAAAACAATGCAAAGTCGGCAAATGGGTAGCAGAAGCTCGATTCGGAAAGGAACATTCACCAAATAATAATGTTATAATGCTGGCAACTATAGAGGTGGTAATTATTCGTGACGTAATGCGTGACGGCAATGATGTTGCCTTGTCAGTTGCTACTGACTGATAGCTATGTCGAGACTTAGGGGTGTATTCTTTGACTCGTTAGTGCAAATGGTCTGTCTCAATCTTTACTTCCATAGCCTCTGCCGATTTCTTGCCATGGAGCAGCAGCTACTATCATAACGTCTTAACAAGTCGGACATGGAATTCAACATCCTTTCCCGCAATCAAATAAAAGGAGTTAGGTGATTTCATGCAGCTAAATAGTAAAATGGTTAGTTGGTTGAGAAAAAGAATGTCGATTAAAGCAGACAACACTCTTCTTTCAACCCAAATTCAAGGTTCTATTCCAAATACATAGGCATACATTGGCTCATCGAAAGTTAAAATGCAAATCGCAGTCCGCTTATTTCAGATAACTATTGACAAAGTTCACTACTGCGCCTATCGTGCATGACATCTTACGCCGACAACCAACACTACAATGAGTCTTGACCCGCAGAGAAAATGGCTTGGGTTGGGCCGCACAGGCAGTCAGCCCATAAACTGAATAAGCACTGGCAACAAGCAAGTTTTTTCTTTCTTGCAAGCTTAGACAGTCACGATCAAATATTCATTCCGTGTGAGCTGAACCAACAGATGCTTCATGCTATCTAGTTGTCAGCCAGGAGGCGCAATCGAAGCCTAGCGCTCAACCAGTTGACTCTCTTAGAATGCGTCGTGACTGTCGCGCCACCTCCAAGACGATAAACAATGTCTCTTACGCAGTCAAGATGGCCATCTCAATTGCTGAGGTCAGCCACGATGTCGACTACTATGATGGGTGGTGGGGAGAATTCTTCCAAGTGACCATGGTAACCCGTAATGCCAAAGCAATCATCCTTCTGTCAAACAAATAGCGTTCTTCATGGCATCTCTGCATCAAAAACTCATTGCAGAAAGGAAAATGAACTCGAGTGTTCCATGTGCTTACCTGCTGCTTGGGATTCGACGTGGGATATCAAATAGTTTTGGAACTCCTATGTGCTAAGACTTCAACCTAGATTGAGAAACCTAGGTGAGGGAATTGAAACAGCAGCGGTGTGATGCTGCTGCTTCATGCCATTGCGGGCACGACACGCCAGGTGGAAAAGATGATGGGGAGCAAAATTACGAGCACAGTCATGAATTAACCCAATGTGTTTTGGTGCTAAGAAAGAATGAAAATGGGCACACATACCAGTGATTCGTTCAGGACTGCCCTATTCTATAAGCGCGGAGTTAGTTTGAGTGCGTGGATGTGGTTAGTCTTACATGTTGAAGGCAACATCGTCAATATCCTCTAAATTTGTTAATGAGAACCACGGATTTCGGGAGTCACAATACAAATTGCACAATCTGGGTATACAAATTGAGAAATTAGACAAAAACATGAAAATATCGAGCCATTCAAAAATATGAATGTAAAATAATATCAAATCCGGCTGCTAAGAATCCAAGTTGGGTGCGACTACAATTGTTATTAGGGGATGAGGTAGAAAGCATGGCAAGCTCACTAAACCAGGCGTGACAATTAAGTCACGTAAGTCACTACGTAACAGACCAAGTAAGTCTTTTTATTGTTAGCATAATCCCGGTTTCCAACCAATCGAGAGGCGGTGTCTGGCACCAAATGGCAGCAAGTAGATTTAACTACTGCAAACAGTTGCTTCTTCCCAGCTGGAAGATCTTTAAGTTACTCCGCTGAGTAGCTATTCTTTTTAAGGTATGTGTATACCTAATTGTAAGAGAAATGGCGACGTAACGAGACCGGCGAAGTCAAACGAGAAGTATGGCGAGATTCCATTTGAAAGGTTATATTGGATGATCATCACGATGTTGTGCTTTTATGTTGCATTGTTTTGTGGCCACTAGTTTTACCCATTTGAAAAGATAGATATATTAAAGCAGATATTGAATATCTACACACGGTATCTGCATTTAATGGATTTGAATAGGGCTGGGATGGATTTAATCTTCGAGATGGAAAAATGCTGTTCAAAGCGTGGTCAGGCGTAAATTTGTGAGGTTAGTGACCCAGCCCTGTAAAAACAGTGCTGGATGCTCATCGCTTTGCATTGAAGAGTGATGTGAGCATCCTGGTAAAGGATCCCAGAGTGATTTCCCTTGAAGTTTCATTTAGGGGATAAACCATTTAGCGAGGGGGAATTTACCAGTGCTGACCCACACTACCGTTTGAATTCAATGAAATCAGCCATTGTGCACCCAAACTTTGTCAGTGTCTGGTCCTATATTTATAATCTCCTATCCGTGCAAATAAGTCACACACATTCGCTCACTCTTGAGCTAGGGTAATGTACAGGCTGTCACGACTAAACGCATTCGCAAAGAGGCTTCCTCTCAGACAGAGTAGTCCCTATCATTGCCTAATACTAATTACCTCTCTCTCTGTTCAGACGTTTCCTATAATATCCATGGTATTCTCTCCTAACAAAAAACGAAACTTGATCGCAACATGTGATGATTGCGTTAAATTGCTCAACATTTATCGCAATTACAGTTAGAGATGACTAGTCTGCAAAGAAGCTTAGCATGAGGAAACATTTGTGTGACTAAAGTATGAAATCCTGTGTAGTAATTTAATACAAGTGGCGCACTGATTCATTTTAAGCTCAGAATTACAGTGTCGGCCTCTTCTAAACGTCTGTTGGCTAGTCAAATCCTCTTAAAAGAGTAAATTTGCATTATAGGAATATTAACTTGGTCAAAATTAAGGCATCACTACTGATTTGATGCATCGGAAAGCGGGTATAGCTAGTGTTAGCAGCTTGCGGAAAACTAACGACGAAGAGAGTAAGACTCGCTGCTCAGTCGATGTAGACTGTACAACTTCCAAGGCGATGGTACCAGCACTGTTCTAGGTTACTTGCTAGTGACTCGTTGCTGCTATAGTCTTTGCTGTCGCCAGATCTTAAAAGTGATGGGTACCGTCCACACATCTTTGTACTTGCAGTAGCATTTATGATTTGCGAACCCGTATCGTCCCACCCAGATCTTGAAAATCCCTTGATGATTTGGATCTAATCCAAAATAGGAACAACTATAAGCAAATGGTTACCTCAGAGGTCTTAGCCATTTCGTTTCGTTGCAAGCTTCGCGCATTTTCAAATGATCGTTAGTCATTATTTTGCCATAAAAGTGAAAAGATGGACCTTGCGAATCATATTTGCATTTATTCGACGGAAAATTGCTACACATTGGATGTGCTTAAAGTTGTTAGGTAAAAAATGTGGGATGCAATCATCCTTACAGAATTTAAAATAAAGAAACACGAGTTTCGGATGTTAGCATGGGGTGGAACTTTGCGTCAAGAAGGGCATGTTTAATATCTTACCACAGTCTCTCAAATAATGGCCAACGTTCCAGTCCTGCCACCCAGCAAGATTTCATAGTGCAATAAGCTTCTGCCTCACAGGCATAGCCGTGGTATTGCGACGGGAGGGGACGTGCGCCCTTGCAAAGGAATTCATGCATTTCATTAAGCCTACGATCTAAAGCGATTTAGCATTCATAACTCAGAATGAATGAAGTTAGACCAATAAACATTTTTTTTGTTTGTTCACATCCATTCTAATTAACGCACCTGTGGCACGAGCCAGGACGACCGATCGTCCCCGCCTGTTAAGTGGCACCTGTCACGTACATGTGATGCAAAAGAGTAATTGGCCGTTTCAGGTGACAACAACCACTGCATTCTAAAATTGATTTAGAATTATTGCCATAGGGAATAGACGTTACCTTAATTTTACTGATGATATTAATTGCTTAGAGGCTAATATGTTTGCAAATGCTGATCTGTTTCTATGGTGAAAAGATACACAACAAACAATTAGTTGCTACATATCGGCGCATCCGAAACCTTTTAGTTGCCTAGGCCCACAGGCTGTCTTTTCTGATCAGCTGTAAATGACTTAGGAATTCAATGAGAACCTTCTCGTACACTTCCCTGCGTTGTGCGATGGACATTAGTTTAGGCGGTCAGTGGGATCCCGACCACTTAAACACAAGCCCATCTCTAAGTAGTGGGTGGGTAAGTATGACCAATTTCACGTAGATCGTAATTACTTCCCACTAGCCTTACCATCTGCAGTCGGCAATGCAAAGAGCATGAAGGAGTTCCGCTCAACGCTTGCCTTCTAAGGCAAGCCTCCTTCCTCCACCGCGCTTTTAACAGCACACTGCTTTGCGGACATCTCTCTAGAAAAACTCTGAGGCTAGTCTACAAGGCGGATTTAAACCCATAATCAGCTCTCTTCAAGCATCTCTCTTGGCTATACGATAGGTAGGAATGCAAACGGTTCCCATTTTCCTGATCAGCACTGCTTTAAGTCGTTACACACGGTGTGTATTTATCACTAATTCATTGTTAGCAAAACTATTTCTCCATTGGAAGCAATAAAGGCGATGGATGGCATGATGCTCAAGCAAGTATCATTCCTTCTTTGCGCTTTTAAGAGCACCGTACTTTACCGAAATCTCTTAAGCACAACGTAGACACCGGTCTGCCAGGAGGATTCAAATCCACGACCAGATTGCTTTGAACATCTATTTTAGCTATACTATGAGTATAATTGCATTAGAGAGCACAAAAAATTCTAATATATAATATCAAATTTAAAATTTAAAAAACAGCAATAATAAAAATGCGTGGAAAACTCTGCAGTGTAGAATCTAAACCACCTTGTCATGGGGCTAGGTGTTTCTGTGAAATAACGCCCTAACGGCAAGCCGAAACGACATCAGTAAATACGGCGTTTTACAGGCAAAACTGGTATTAGGGAAAAAATGTTCTTGATTTGATGTACATTGTGTAATCAGGGGGATTTCAAACACATCACCTTGTCAACCCAACCCTGTTGGTTTTGTGGTCCTACTGAAAGAAGTAAGTAGGAGCGGTCAAAGGGGATTGAATTCACTGCAAATCAGATTTTAGATACGGTGCACCATTGCGTATGCTTGCCGTTTTACGACCCATATCGTGCTTCCAAACTTTGTAAAAAAGTAAATGCAAGTTTTGGACGCAATCAAGGCGGATTAGGTGTTAGTAATTTATTTCGGTTTTACATAAGTTAGAAGTCTTATGTCACGAATGGTCCGATTTCAACATTTTGACGGAGTTTCTCAAACGATGGTCAACGTTCTAGTTATGCTACTCAGCAAGATTTCATAGTGCGGTAAACTTCTGCCTCAGTGGCATAGCCATGGTATTGCGGCAAGGGAGGCACCCGCCCTCACAAAGCAATTTATGTAATTAATTAATGTTGCGATCTAAAGGGATTCCAATCAGTTAATGAATCGTAATAACTGCATCAGGAAAAAGAACTTATTGTATGAAAGCGAGTCAAAATTTTAACTGTTTTCTAACACCTCAAAATTTGGTAAATGAACCAACTCTTGTACGCCGCGTCTCTTTACCCTAGAACCTTAATCATAAGGACCCAAAGGATCGTTCACCAACCCCAACATTCAACTGGCAGCCGTCTATCCTTGCTTTCAATGTCGACCATCTATAAGAAATAGTACTTAAAAGGCGATGAAGAGACAGAGGAATATAATTTAATCACCATTAGGAGGATCAGTTTAGGATAAAGGTTTGCCTATGCCATAAACAAAAACATGATTGCTGATATTGCTTGTGGCTAAAATTACAAATTTTGGCATGATTATGGCATTCCAATGCGGTAATTTGCTAATCGCAGCACTCGGTAATCTGGATTTCGCCATAAGTTGATAGTAGATCAAGTCAGTCTTTTCTGCATTCTTTTTCTTTTCGATTCCCTTTCTCTTTCCTATCAAGACCCAACAATGGTAAGGTGGGTCTAATTAAGGCATGTTCACAAAGGGAAATAAAAATTAGCAACTTTGGTGTATTCCACGTCAGTATGTTTGATTCGGGTCTCATGCGGAGGTTGAGGGCAGCAGTGAAGGGATTTCATAACGCCTTATGCGTTGAAGCCTATTTTGAGTAGAAGGAGATTACGCAAAGACTCCTGCACCAACGCATTGTGCGTTTAATTCGGCCTCCGATTTATGTACAAAAATTGCATGCACTTTATTACCGAGAGAAAGATCTACTAGCGGGTATAAGTAGTTGGGGCCGGAGAAACGAAGAGGTGGATTAAAACAGGGGTAGGCAGGGTGGCACGATGAATAGAGGTGGGAAAGAGGAAATGGTGAAGAGAGGGAGAGGAGAAAGAGTCTTTACCAATGTCAGTGAAAAGTTAGGTCTCATTCTGCTTTAGTGATTGCTTGATCCGTCACCTGCAAATTCTCTCTAACCAAAAAGGAGAACTTTTGCGTCCGAGTCATGCTGCCTTGCTTAACTGATACTGATACTGATCTGATACTGTGGACGTTCCAAGCTACACGAGTACTGAATAGAAACACTCTGACGGGAACAATGTCATCGCACTCGATGAAATCGCAATTTTTTGCAAAATGCTTCAACCTGTCAATGGAGAGTGCTCAGAGTGGCACCGAGTTGGATTACCGGTTCCTTTACAACCTGGAAACTTAGAAGTCATCCGCAAAGATGACGAAGCGGATGTCATTGCCAACTTATCACGCGACATCTGTCTTTAGCTTAGTCACTATGCCGTAGTGGTGATAAGGAAGGAAGTGGGTGGATGTCTCCTCCGGTTATTCGCCATCAAGTATCTGCCTGACTATTGCGATCGGCATTCACTCTGATCTGTCGGCCGTTGGATTAGGGCTGGAAGACAAATACTCTGCTAATAACATGAACGAACCGACAGTAAGGTAGGGCTTCAATGTGAGGGATGAGCATGGTACAGCTCATCTCATTGTACCATGCAACTATAGGCATGATGCAAAAGCTTGGCACGCATTTGGTGACCAATCATAATAGGACCAGCCTCTCTTTTGACTCTACTGCTTTCTGTTTATTAGTAGCCTAGTGGAAAAACAAAAGAGAATTTGCCTAAAGTAAAACGATTTCCCACAGCAACAGCATATTCTCGAAAGTCTTTATTAAAAACCAGCATGAAAAATTGGAATGCTCCGTGTTATACGGCATAAATTAGCGCATCTTAGAATGGTCGATAAGCCTCACTTTATCCCTCAATGCGATGCGTTATTCTGAGGCATCGCTGAAATCGGCACTTTAAAATACAGAAGAATGGAGCCACATGATGCGGTACAAATTCATGTAAGGAAAGAATCACTTCTTTTTCGCTATCACTACAAATGTTCAGGAAGTCGCATGCACTACGCACTGTGACTACCTTGCCATATCCCTAGTCCATATTGTCAGATTACACGTTGTTCATTTGCGCTGCCTTCAGTAAACTGCGCTGCTTTGAACAAACGTTTGCTCCTGCGAGTGGTCTTTAGATCATTTGTGGAAAGAATATTGCAAAATATTGCTACAAATGTGAGTCAATGGATATCGAATACTGTGATCAGTTGAAATAGGAAGGGTTAGCTGTAAGGTAAACAGAACCCACCAGCATTCACCAGTTATCCACGTTTGATTATAACCAAAATCCCAGAACTACTCACCACCGTTAGTTGCCAGGTTAAGGATGTATGTCCAACGGGACCCGTTATCTACCGCACTTTGTACCTGCTACTTAAGCATCGCAGTCCATATTTCGAGTCTGCTTTGGCTGTCAGCCTCGAAGGTCTTGTGCTACCAATCAAAGGTTCATGGATGACTCTTCATCATCGACACTAACACTTGTTGTTGGCGTCCGAAGGGATCAACAAAGCGTCGGCTCTTCATTTCTTATGTATAAGGTGAAATGAGTTAGCGCACCACAGTTCTGCGCCAGTCTGAGATGATGATGATGATGATGATGACGATGGGTGCCAAACCATCAATTCAAAGTGATCTTCTCCGATGTAATTGCTGCAAATTGCACTGTGATTCCTACAATTGCTTCATCTTCTATCATCGATTGTCTTTCCCTTCGATAGAGTGGCTCCATCGTGATTTTTAACAATGCTGCGGATCTCACCCTTCTCTCAGTGTTGCCCCTTTGCTTGCACCTCCGAATCAAAGTTATGCTCACACTTATGTTTAAGTAAAGTCACGTCATCCATTTAACCTCGCTAAGCTTAGAACTAAGTAGGTAGCTTTTGCTTACTAGTTTGTGTGCTTAACCAATCTACCGCTACTTCTGTGTATAATTTCCTGCGTTTGCAAAAGCTAATCTTACTAAAGTTGATGCAGTGGGCTTATAATTCCTTCCTTATTTGGTAATGAAGGGCCTGCTTTTCCTTACACTGACATTTCGTGTTTAGGAATAACAAAAAGCGGTAATTATTTGCATCGTTATCAAAGTCTCAGTAAGAGCCTACGCTAAATAACGACAAGTTAAAATGAAACAGGGTTAAGAGTGGTAGTGATTTGGGAACTCAATGACAATATTTTAGCATTTGAATAGGATTGATTGGAGAGGTCGGTCATGCGAAGTAGACTGGACAAAAATATCTTCCGATTCCCACCCAGCTATCTTCACTATCTACTCCCACTGCCATTTTCGAAGTCCGTACACTTCACTCCGTTGTTGCACTTAACTGAAAAACAAATTCATCTGCGTACTTGACTTGTGGTTTTGGTGGTACTATAGGCGATTGCATGTTAGAGAGATGGGGGATTCGTTGAATGCAGAGAAGCGGGTAGCAGACGAGAGAAGAGACTGAGGCATTCTCACTGCGAGCTAGTCAACAGACGCACTTCCACTTGTAGTTATGTGAACAATGCCATTTGCTTGTAGTGAGTGCGTGTGTGAAGGGATTTGACAGGCAGCTGACTACTAGGCAAAGTCGACGCCAGGTCAGAATTTGAAGTTTATTTGCGAACTGTTGCCACACGTTAGTGTAGCAGTTGGGTAAAGCTGTGGCAACAAATCGGCACAGTTTGGTGACTGCAGGTGTAGCTTCTACGTTGCAATACCTCTACAACTCCGTCGCATTACTGAGGTACTCTTGTCAAGCATGCCTTAACTTACTTAACTGGAGGCGAAGAGGTCGAGCATCCACCCGGCTTTGTGACAGTAGTTCCTATGTATTTAGTATCAACAATGCGACCAAGCATATTGTATCTCTGCGACCCTATCTGCTTGCGTAACGACGAGTAGCTTAAAAGGCCATTAACATGAAGGGCAAATTTGCCGGCATGTAAGAGGTCTGAACTGCTTTCATTTCCTCAAAATGCCTAATGTTCTTATAAAAGTGGTCCCAATTTATTCAGCTGCTAATAAATGAATTCGACTGAGGCCTTAAAAACGCTTTCTGTAGATTAACTGGAAACACCTGAATAGCAGTGTAAATGCTTTTAACAGCTTCGAGTCTACGCCCTACGGATGATATAATTTGTAGCGTACTCAAGGGCACCCCTTAGTAAACGCCGATCTGACCGCATTTATGTTCGTTTGGTCAAGGAATGGCAGTTGTAATTGTTAATCTGATAATAAACAACTTATTCATTCCTTTAGGCTGCAATGCGATTTCTGGGACACCGTATGAGGCCATGCCTGCCTTTTTTTAAATTTTTCGTTTTAATCCCAATTTTACAGTCGTGGGTATATTGTACGGCAAAACGCAAGCCGGTGCATAAATACGAGTACCCTTGAGGCCATATTTTGGTCATTTGCTGTACGTCTAGCGGGTTGAGGATGCATTGATTTCCACTGTTCGGTGTAGTAGAGAGCCTGGCATGACTATGCTTCCTGTTTCCATTCGACATCCTGTAAGAGTAGGCTGCGATATCCCAAATTGTTGCTGGCAATGCAATTTCGACGGATTGTATGTGCGGAGTGGATGCATGTTGCCATAGCATCATACTGTCTTTTAAGGAAGAAGGAAGATAGCGCTTTACCGCCGGATTAAACTGCTGGTACTATTTTGGTATTTTGGTTGATTGGTTAGCCTCAACATATCCCTGACCTCCCATTTCCTGCATGTTACACCCTTCCTTGTTAACGTGGCACCACTCTGCTCCTCTATAGTTGTCCTCATCTTATATGGGCCGCATTTCCTCTACTGCTCGATTTGTTTCGACTTTGCATGAGTGACAAGCAAACGGGCCTAACTCCTTGGCTTGACTGCTAGGCCCCAACCTGGTACAAGGAGGCCATCTGGCGCTTTGGTGAAAACGACAAAGCCTGTCAGGCATGTAAAGGGTGAAAAGGAAGTTAGCATTCTGCGGACCACCTCATGGAGGTCGCCGGTACTTGAAGCGATGCCGGCTTTTACAGACTGGAAGTGATATAGTGGGACTGCTAAACAAAGCGTCTGACTGGAAGTCATTGTCTGCACGTCTCGAGCGTCTTAATGGAACCCAGACGAACTGCTTGGTGGCACAGAATTAAGAGCAGATTAGACGCAAAATGTCCACCTCATTCGCCTTTAGACAATTGTATCTACGAATGTTGACTGGCTTAGTAATCTGGTGTAGCGTTCAGTGTCATCTTGAACTAGAGTAGAGCTCGCCGAGTCGAAGTAACAACTTGGCAGTCGCCTACAGAATGGTAGCAGGAGCAGCCGGTACAACTGCAAATCGATCACGGACCACGTATATCCCAGCTTCCAAAGGGCATAGAGTATCAACAAAATGAATGTTGCCTAAGAATAGCATCCTACTGCCTAATAGAAGGAGTACACAAAGCATGCTGGAGGCCAGTGTCTGCCAGAATCACCTGGTTAGTGTAATAAGCTGAAGACAACCATATTGGTAGTGCGTGGCAAGTCTGTCTTACCTAATCGCAAGAACAGCATACGGCGGGGTCAAGTGTAGCACTACGTGGGACGCCTCACGAAGACAACAAAGGGAGGCGATTTATCTGCAAATACAGAACATGCCGTGATACTTATAGGACTCCTACAATTAAAGTCAACACTACTTTCACAGCGGCACTATTTTCTCTGCTGATTAAATATGTAATCCGCCCTACTAGTAGGCCTTTTTTGCCTTCAGAGAAGTCTCGGAACGATGCAGCGCACCCTGCTTATTGCTTACCAACACTTTACCGGGCTTGTGAATTGAATCGAATTGTGTATTGTGTGTTGTGCTTCCCAGTTATTTATTATATCACCAATACGCACTATATTTAACTTACTTAAGTGGATTACTGTTTATAATTTTTTTCATTTTTTTCATTGATTACCTTCGTTAGATATTCTTATTCGCCATCGGAAATGCATGCGGACCCTGCTCATTGCTTACCATTAAGTTGTTTGGCCTCTGAATTAGTCACCAACTCAGGCCGCTGGCCCTAGCATTATGGTAGCATGAGTGGTATACTTCCGAGATAAGCATTCTTGGTCTAATCAGCCACCTGATTGACATGTAAAAATTTTCGACTATCAGTTTAAATTATCGTCCTGTTTTATTGTTTTACATGCATATATTCTATTTTACTAGTGCACCCCTGCTTGCCACGACTTGTACTTAGAATTTTTTTCCTTTTTTACTATTCCCCTTGAATGTCGTTGGGCATTCAGCGGCGTTGCGAATGCTGCACTGGTGCGAGCCCCTCTTGATGCTCTTTCCTTGCTTTTATTTACCCTTATTTACAACTTCGCTTGACAAGAAGAGTATGTTTGGGGTAATGCTTCATGTTGATTGTGTTTAACACACCCAGTCGTACTAGCTCGCTGAAGTGTGCGTTTCCTTTGCTTATTAGGCACCTGTAGGGTTAACGAATCTTCAATTGCGTAGTTGGTGCTGGAGGTAATGAAAACACTTTCCCAGTAATTGGGTTATTCCCCTTGTTGATTATTTCCTTCGGTGTCTAGTGTTCATCGAAGAGTGCATTTCGGTGGATTTTGCATAAAGGGAATTTTCTTTAAGCATGCTCTGTTTTTCTGTCGCCTTTTGATTGTTTAGTAAGATTGGTTCCTTAGTTCGTCTAGTCTTTTTGCATGTTTCAATTGCTGCGCATATAGTTCTACCAGCAGCTCACAGATGGTGTGCCACTGATAAAGGAAAGCTACAAAAACTATCGAATAAAATAAAAGCTGAAATGATTCGTTAGCTAACATAGGTTCCAGCAGGCTTTGTAAACCAACGTTGCTACAATCAAAGCTTGAAACAAGTGAGACATGCCGCTACATGAATGCAGCAAATTTGTGCTGTTATTCAAATAACGCATACTTTTACTTTATGATTCCCGTAATGTCATTTTCACTTATGCTTATTAAGTGTTTTCATTTGTATGCATTTTTGGTCCTTTAATTCACCCCAAAAGACGAAAAGGAAACAGATATTTTTGGGTATTAGGATACGAAGGCATTCAAATCGCCTTCAGAAACCTTGTAAGCGCTCTGGCATTGCCGAACCATTTGGTTGTGTTTCTTTTCGCGGTGGAGACAGATCCAAACTAACATCCGCATCAGCCTCCAAATATCACATCGGTGTTATATGGAAGCATCGACTTTCTGCTTGTCATAATTTGAATCGGTTTTTAAATTAGCAGTTGTTGTCACTTGAATTGGACAATTACTCCATTGCGTTGTACATATTTGACACAAGTCATTTCGTAGATGTTGAGGATCGGTCAAGCTGGGATTCGCAACAGCCGCATTAAATTAGTTTAACATAAATGGTCAAAGTCATGATCTATTTATTGTGTTGACAGCGTTTTCCTGAACCCGATTTGCTGTGTAGCGGCTGTGGAACGGACGCATGGAGGCGCACCTTTAGATACAAATGCGGGATCACATGTTTCTCTTCAGTTTGTAATTCTCTCTCGATGGCACGACCTGAAGACGGGGTCAGTGGCTATTTTCTACCTCTGTGTCTCAAAGGAAGCGGTCATGAACTTTCGGCGACCCCACCAGCAAAATGGATAAAATCAACATCACTACATCTTTTTTAGCTTATAACAAGTTTACTTTTTAGCTTGTATAATGGATCATCTAAGTTTTCCCGCTGCGTTACTATTGGTTATACAAATTGAAGAAGGAGTGATTATATGTTCACGTGAGTGAAATGGCATGTATTTCAGGGGCCAAGGTGAGGCAAACTGATAAAGTCCCAGTCCTTAAAGCAAAGGACGCGGTCTGCGCCGTAAAGTTCCTTTATATCTGTAAGTGCCTAAACTATTTAATAGGCACACGAAGGCCTCGCTCGAATGAGAGGGGCGAGACATCCGGAGTATGTTCTCTAAGCACCAGTTTTGCTGCCGCCTTTCCAGCCCTCCATCAATCTGTTAATTCAGTGATCTCAGCCAACCCTACAGTCTCCTCGTTAGTTGAGTTTGATCAAAGTACCAAGTCGAAAAGAAGGTAGTGCTTGGAGGAAGCAGACCACCCTACCAGGATGCTACTGGGTTTTGGTGCCTTTCGTAAAGAACACGACTTAATTTTCAACTTTTATGTCATGGTTGTAAAACACATCTATGCTGCAATGCAATACTATCGCACATGTGCGACGTGTGGGATATATCAATTTGAGTAGCTGACAACGATACTGCCATGCTCATGCGCGTCATGTAGAGCACCGTTGATCATGCATAGTGGTTTCATGTTAGAGATTGTCAATGACATCACGTTGTTGGGGCAATCGACGTGGGAATGACAGTAAGGAAA
The DNA here is from genome assembly GCA_036345935.2 of Taenia hydatigena. Classification (NCBI taxonomy): domain Eukaryota; kingdom Metazoa; phylum Platyhelminthes; class Cestoda; order Cyclophyllidea; family Taeniidae; genus Taenia; species Taenia hydatigena. Next base: position 18,954 of record JADWOT020001178.1, read on the forward strand.
TTGATATGTGATTGCGAAGGCGTTAGTCGGAAGAATGAAACGCAACATAATCATTTACAGTCAGCGACATTTAACTACCGTAGGAATTACCAACAATCAACAGTCACGCTTTAGCGAGTGCACCTTAACTTGCAATTCAAAAACTTCATTACCTCTCAACAATCAAATGTCAGCAAACACGATGATGGATTGCTGATACCGTTACATGTAGAAGTGAGCCTGTAGAGCCGCATGCGTATGTTATTAACAGCGTTGACTAATTTGCAATGGAATAGTTTTAGTTTCTTCTTCGAACTACTGGTCCTCATGCAAACCCCTGGCCAAACTTAGCTAATTGGTGTATCACAAGAATTACATCATTCCAGCATTCAGTTTTTTGACCCATTGCTGGCAAATGTGTCCTTCATTTGCATGGTCTATTTTACCAGTGTATGCTTGAGGTGGCAGTTATGCGGATTCGATGGTGATGCGTCGCATGCCTGCCACGTTGCATCCTGCGACGTGGTCAACGCAAATGTCTTCACATTTGTTGGAAGCACAAAAGTATGCCAACAGAGTTGCATGGAATGGTAGCTAAAGTCACGCTTGTACGTAAACCAAGGGTGAAATTGCCATTAGACTTGCAGTTTGCACTCATTGCTCTTTTGCTCGTCATCCGCGGCCACAAAACTCAAAGGCTTGCTATTGACAAAAATCAAGTAGTGTGAGGAGATCAATTTAAATAATGAGTGCTTTGTGGTTTGCCATTTAAATATGGATTGAAAAGGGCAGTTGGGGAATGTCGCGTGGATGGCAGCCTTGGTTCCATGCCAGCTGAGTTCTCCCATGATGATTAAGACTGAATGATTTGGCGAAGCTGGAGTTGACAATACCTTGATATTATCGTCATGATGGAGGATCGTGTGCTTCTTGGAAGGCATAATGCAAGTTTATCATTCTGTTGTGTCCGTTCTTCTCAACTTCGCTCCTCATCACGAATTACAAGAATAATCGTTGGTGTACATTGCAAGTGGCTTGAAAAGCGCTAGATCATTGGTGAATGACGATGAGAGTAAATGTGCTGATGCCTGGCAGATGAGGGCTGTCCGAAGCAGAACTTCAGCATTTCTGCTTTACATGGATTGAAGTGTAAGAGATTAGAGAGCAAAACGTGGTAAGCCAGATGCGGTTTTATATTCACGAGTGATGGTTCTTACGTCAGTTAGCAATCCTGATTTCGTCTAATTTGGAGATGATCTTATCAACGCTAAATGCCCACCCTTAGGATTTTTCGACCGAGACAAAATCGGAACCTCAATATCAAACAATGTTATTCACATTACGTATGACTGCTTTAGCGTTGTTCTCAGGTGGCACAAACGGACACTTGGCGAGAACGGCTGCATGTCGGCTGCTACTCAACCGTTTGTTAACGATTATTTTGACACCACGATGGCAACTTTACTTCATCGCGTCGGAAGTTGTTCCTACAGCCAAAAGTAAATTCTCATCCCATTCCAGCTGCATGGAAGTAACATCCAATGCAACAATGCATGCATTTGCAGTGCTTTTCACACGTTTTCATCACTGCAATTCACTTGACAAAGAAGTTGTGTTGAATATGTCAACACTTAAGAAGTTTTTAGACCTCAGTCAAATTCACTTGTTAGCATTTGAGCATTCTGGACCGCTTTCAAAGAAACTATTGGGTATTTAGAGAACATCGAGGCATTTAGGCCTTCAACATGACACCACATTTGCCCTTCTTGTCATTCATCTTTTAAGCTATCCTCCGTTACTCATACGCACACGGTCGCAGAGATATGAGATTCGCATAAGCGGTGTTGGCACTCACGACAAAGGAACTGCTACCTCCGAATCGAGTGAATATTCGGTAAGCCAAGTCTGAGCACTCCTATTCTAGTTCTTTACTGACGCCGCGTAGTTGTAGGAGCCCCTAGTGAAGTGGTGAGTTATTGGAGGCAGACGGGTGGAACTAGACATAAAAGAGCAACGCTTCCTGCTATTGAAATTTTTCCATTTTTTACCACTGCGTATCGCAGCACATACACCAACGTGTGATGAAACCTTTACGAGCAAACGTCAACATCCCAACCTGACGTTGGCTTTGAAAAAGAGGCAATGGATCCACTGTCATTGCCACCAAATTAATCTTTGACATGTGCAGACGTGTTAATTGTAGAACAGGTGAATGCGCAGCGTGAACCATAGTAAGGCGGAATTGACATGAGGACTGTGAGCATAGTGCGGCATGCCAATCATTAGCATGGTGTCATGTCCATTGCCATAATCCATACCACGACACATCACTAAACGGTCAAAAGGACCATAGGTCTGCAGAACGCTCAGGAGCATTTCCCCACCATCGCCGACTAGCACAAACTGATGAATCCCGCATTTCACGCACGTACAACAATCAGGGCAAAGCATGTAAAATTGGAAGAGCACACGCAAATTGTTGATTGCAGTTATGGCAAGTTAAGTAAAACTTTACATAAATAGTAGTAAATGCAGTCTTCTTCCCCACGAAAAATACCAACCCTCATTGGGACTCTCCTGGGCCCTAGATGCCTATGCTACTTCCACAATGTGGTCTGTTTCCTCCACCCACCACCTCGCTGCTTGTTTGGCACTTTGATCGCATCGACCTGGATAAGAAACTAAAGAGTGAAGCGAAATGATGAATGCATTTGGGACTATGCCGGATGTGGCGGCTAAATGGGGTCTCTGGATGGGCAGATTAGGGACAGTTGGAATGTCGGCTGTGGTAATGTCGTTTAGAGGGCACACACGCAATGTCTCGTCTCTCTCAACTTGAGCGAGACTTAGATATGAATGCTTAGTGGTACAGGTCCCACGGACTTAGATGTACTTTGGAGGGCAGACTGACTCCTTTACCTGAAGGCTGAGTGTACCAGTCCTCCTTAATCACGACCCCTGATTTGCACGCCACTGCACTCACGTGGCCACTTAACCACTCCTTTTCGCTTGTGTTGCGCATGAATGCGGGACAAAAGCATTGAGAGATCCGTTACGCGCATTTTAAGTCAGCCTCTATCTCTAATTGAAGATGTGTTGATGCATAAAGCGGACAGGAGCTGAACCTACAACGACCAGTTTCTTTGAGGCACAGAATAGCTGTATGTTCACTAAACCCGGTTTCTTGTTGCGATCTTGCATCTGAATACGAATGTGTGCCTCCCAGCAATTGCTCAACGGACGCCACGCCGCAGGTTGAATTCAGGTGAGAGCCGTTAGTCCAATGAACTGATCTCGTCTTCATTCGCTTGCTTTGACCTTAATTACTGCATTTGTGTCACGAGTCAGGATGACCGACCGTCCTTGCCAAATAAATAACACGTGTCCCATGCATATGCCGCAGTGCAGTAATTGTCCGTTTTAAGTGAAGACAATCACTACTTTCTGTGGTTGACCGGAAATTTCGCCAGAAATAAAAGACATTGTTTGAAGCTTATTAATATAATCAGGTGCCTAGAAGCTAATGTTTCCAAATGCTGATTTGCCCTTGCGACGAATAGATACACAAAAACAAACAGTTGCTGCAGTTTCGTGCCTACAAAACCCTTCTGTTGCCTAGAATTACAACCAGGCTCTCTCCTGTAGCCAGCTGTAGGCAACTCATGGACTCAATAGAGACTCTTCTTGTACATCACTCTGCGTTGCAGAATAAATATCCGATTAAGCTTTTAGTGGGACCCCGATTACGCAAACACATGCCCAATTCGAAGCAGTTGCTACTGCCAACTTCTAATCATGGACCTCGTGATGTTTTAATTGCTACAAGCGCATCACCGAAGATTAGTAATGATGGCAGATTTTATACAGTTTGTAGTCGTCTTTTCGTTAACCTCACCATCTGTATGCATCTTTGCAATGAGCATAAGGAAGTTCCACTTAACGCTTTTGCTTCCTCAGGCAGCACTGCTTCCCCCACCGCACTATTGACGACGCGCTACTTTGCCAACATCTTTTACTGACACCTCGAGGCTGGTCTACGAGGTAGATCAGTGCAAGCGCTACTCAAGCACTCTCGTCTGCTTCGGGTATCAGTCTTGGCTATACTAAATTACAAAAGTCAGGAGTGGAAATGCGCAGATCACTATGCAGCATAAAATCCAAAACGCCCTTTTAAACGCCTTATCAGGGGGTTGAAAAAACAAGGCTACTTTACGATGAAGAAGCTTCTTAGGCCTCTTCTCCAAAGAGATGGTTATTTGCAATGACATCTTTGGCAAATTGCTTATTTATACGAAAGGACAAAGGTTTTAACCTTCAGCCACGCATGATATAAACATTATAGTCTTCTTTGGGGATGATTTGATGCATATCTCAGAACCAAGGTAGGCTGCGAGTATACTATCCAGTAGTGACTATCCGCATCAGTTACGAACAAATAATCTAACGACGGTACTTCGTTGAGGCAAAACAGCACCACTAGCCCAGTAGACTTCACGATGCTTTTACTGGTTTGACATTGCAATCTTTGCATCAATGCAACTAATCATTCGCAGCAGTGCATACGCTGCTTGAGCGCCATTTCTGCCAGGATGATTTCGCAGGTAGGATTTGACATCGACGTTCCTCAGTCTTGCCATTGCCACCTCCGATGATAACATGGGAGCCTCTTACCTGTTGGAACTTAGCCCTCTACAGCAACCAAAGGTCCGCGCTTTCCCTAGCTTCCATATCTGCCTTTGTCCCTAACCGCCTCTAAGACAAGTTTATGCGATTTTAGAATACCTAATGACCTTTATTCACGGATGCTCGCCTATGGTTAGGTAAGATGCACTTGTTACCGGTCTGGATGACTTGCTCTAATTTTAACATTACCAGCCAAATTCTTGCCTACTTGCTGTGTTTGGTAAGCTGTTTGCCTGCACGCATCGATGGCCAAGCTGTTGAATGCGTGAACAGCTATGCCTCTACGTTTCTACAAAACGGGCATACTGAATAACTCCTTTACTTTCTGTTGCATAAATAAGATAGCTGGCTGGATTATTTCTGCTTGTATGCCTGTCTATTTGGCTATTCGGCCGGTGCGGAAGCAGGTTGTCAGATTTATTGCTCACCCACGTTTCTTTAATGTGCTTTTGACTGTGTATTTGGCCAGATATCAGACAGCCCAGCTTAGTTTTTTTTTGCATAGCTAAATCATTTGATAATTATTTAGATGCACCTACACAATTGCAGTGTTTTATGTCAAAATAGATAACCTGAGCATTAGCAGCTTC
>JADWOT020001178.1:26313-44000 GCA_036345935.2 Taenia hydatigena
CATCACATCATCATCATGTTTCTCTACCTTTGCCTCTGATCCCACATCAACCTTCCCTGTTATCATCGCTGGTGTGACTGCTAGTTAACGGCTCTATTGTCACATTACGATTGAGCTAGAAAATGAGTAGGACAAGAGGTTTGATGAACAACGAAACTTACAGGCATCCGTTATAATGGCACTGGTTTCTTCTGCCCTATCTAAGAACACTTCGGCTTCATTGTTTACCGTATTTGCGACCTTGACTAGGCATCTAGGCGCCTGCTGCTGCAGAATGTACCAACACATTATCTTTTAAAGAAGGATGCCCTTACTTTATTCATGCACTACTAGGGCTATTATAATTAGCTTATCATTTTGCGCTTGTGTTGTTCCCAAAATCATGCCCTTGTACTTTCCATTTGTAACAACAGAGGAACACCAAATGTGCTATACAGCTTCTTTTAAGCCATCTTGAGTATGCATGGACCTCTTTGCTAAAAAGGCTGTGGTATCTGTTAGAAATCTAGCAAAAAGACAATTTTTTATAAATGACTTGCCACCATGATTCGCCTGAAATTGAAGTGTCTTTCTTCAAAGATCATAATTTTTCACTTATGTTCCTGGATTTGCTTATGGTGTAATGCCCATAATCCAAGTTATTTGGTCAAATCTTTGAGGAAATAATCAGAACAACTCAGTGAAATTGGCTGGCCGACTGCAGTAGAAACATGTAATCCATGGCCGCAGTGACACTATACCGCCGAGATGGCTAAAATTGCTTTACCAGTTGCATTTCCATTCCGGCAAAAAGTTACGAATAAGACTGAATTTATCACCCACAAAAACCCAACAACTTTTTTTTTAAATTAAACAAGGCCTGCTCTGATGTCAGCACAATATGCCATGGCAACACCACAAAGGAGTGTGGCTATCTAGTCCTTAGCTCTGTGGTGATCCAAGCCAACAGTTACAGTTGCTACAAAAAAATAAGAGACCGCCTTTAAATGACGTGCTCACGAAATTTATTTGCATTGAACTTCTGCTATACCTCATGTTATCTGCATAAACGATCGGCGCATCGCTATGCTATTGCAGCTTTGTTATATGAATCTAGAGGCAGAACAAGTAAGGTTTTTTGGAGAGAACTGATTAAAGTGTTATGAGAGATTAAAGTGGGTTAAAATGGTGGAAGGATGTAGACGTGGAAAGTGCCCCAGCAAAAACAACGGCTTCATTGCGAGTCTGATCACGCGTGTGGTAGAGAGGAATAGGTCGCAGAAGGACAGTGCATTGCAAGAGGGGTAGGAACAGCAAATGTTGCCATTATGCTGTGCTAGTGTTGGATAATTTGGTTCTCTTATTTATATGCCGGTATTCATGCATCTCCCATATGCACTACTGCGACTCACTTCAATTAGCCTCATGGAACGAAATTGACCAAACAATCGAAGAAATAAACAAGCTATAAAGTGGCACATTTAGAAATTTTGATGTTGAATAGGCAAAATCCATGGGAAAATGCTCAAACTATAATCGAAACTTTGCAGAAATAGGCCCTTAACCATAGATCAGACATATACGCAGCCGCCTTGCTTTTCTTATAATTTGTTTGAGTATATGCTTCACTGAGTTACAGGAGGACCGATTTACTTACGCAGCAAAGAATGCCATCAGTCATTCGATCGCGTTTCGAATCGACTTTTGCTTCTGCTAATATTGCTGCACTGTGTCAAGTGGCCTTAAATACCACTACGATTCGTACTTTCAAGGTTGGTCTTTAAAAGCTGAGGGGTTAGGGTGCGATGCACCTGCATCAGTGATGCCCACCGGCTGCAAAATTTACCATCAAGTCGCATGGCATTTTAATCCTAAATAAAACAAGATTTTATTTTCTGTTCTAAGTCTTATGGAGTCTGTTCGTTACACAAGACTAAATTTGAGCATCTCAACGTCACTTTACAAGGTTATGCTAATGCACAAGGTAGAGCCGTGTGCATCTCACCTTCCAAAATGGTTTCATGGTACAAGTTTATGGTTTGTTATGCACGTTTTCCCATGTTTTTAAAGTAATACGATCACTTACAATCAAAATTCTTTTCCACATTATGCTATTCAGCTCATAAACTTCCTCAGTTCTGCAGGAATTTCAGCCACAATTAGGATTTTTACCAGGAAACCTTCGTGAAGTTTGCCTGCTTGATCAGAAATTCGAAGGAAAAACATTCAGTAAACGCAAATCTTGTGACGAAGCTAACGATAGCTCATCAACAGAAGCAGTGAAAATCCAAATACCAAGCGTTTATCACTAAATTCTATTCGTAATTTTACCGAAATTCATAGCTTAATTTAATCCGCTCACTCCTCTGACAAAAATGGGTAGATAGAGTTGGAATCCACAACCCTTCACTCCCACATTCAACGTACTTGCAGTGCTTAAAAGAGGCGAGGGGGTTCCCACCTGGCAGTGAAAACGATTAAGGTGATGGGAACTTGACCTTTATGCAAAATGCACAACTATTGTGAAGCCTGTGGCAATACCATCGGGTTCTTTTTATGGCGCTGCACAGTTTCGCACACATCATAGACTATCAATGGTCTCATTTTACAATATTCGAATAAATTTATCTTAACAGCTCCGGTCAACCTCTGTTTAGCATGCGGATTCACTCCTGAGGTATAGTTCCTCTCTCTCTTTCCCATATGCAGCATGTCTTCACTAAGATACATCCTAAAATTGAAGATAAGCAGTTTCGCCAGTAGAGTCCAAATCAATGACTGGGTAAATGAGCTGCCTCAGCGAATGGCATCTTCATGCCCAATTATTAAGAGCGCAGTTAACGAACCCAGCTCCCACTATTATTGCTTGGAGGCAGTAAGGTGACAATGCTAGTTTAAGGAAACAAGTTCAGGAGATTTAAATCCAGCAACCTAATAAAATCATTTGAGTTATGACACTAATATCGCCGATTGGCTTGAAAGTTGATTAGTGATACAAGATCAGCAGTCAAGTAATAATGCATTCCACCATACACTTAATCTCGAATTCCTCTCTGAGAGTTTATTTCGGCCAGGAATTTTGCCTGGTGAATTGCGCATTTATGAGAACTTACTTCATCACGTGGGCAGCCGAACAGCGACCGATGAGCACCTTTCTGTCTGCTAAGATTAACCTGAATTTCAAAAAGCCAAGGAGACTTCCTCGTTTATCTGCCATTGATAAATACTGCTACTATAAGCGTTTTTAAAGAATTTTGATTACAAAGAGATTCGACAAAACATTTAACTTTAGCCGAAGCAAAGATATGTCAAATAAGGACCAACTAGTTAAATGGTAGAAAATCAGTCCTTATTAGAAACCAGTCTTCTAAATCTGTTATTAAGATCAGTGAAGCAGCTGCCATAAAACACTGACAATCGAGAGTCGCCATTTAGGTAGCTAGCGAGTTTCGGAAACCATAAACTCAAAAAAAATACAACCATGGCAAAACAATGCAAAGATGGAAATAGGGATTTTAAGTTGAACACCAAGCGACATCAAGACAATGAAGCTGGTGTTTCCACGCAGCCTGACTAAATTGTGCACCCAAGGGATTATGTGTAATTTAAACGCAATTTAAAGGCCAGTGCAACAATTTAAATGCTGTAAACTAAAGCCATGCAAACCTACACTTTTTTAAGCGTTAGAACTACTACCCTTTCAGTATAAAGAAGAAGCAACTATCTTCCACTCGGCCTCCAGGTTATACAACTATTTCAAAGACCACCACAACAATGGCTGTACCACTGTAGAGCAGCGAACGGTTCGAGCTCCAATGCGTACCATCTTCACCGTCGTGCGATGTAATCGGACGTTTGGTTTAGGACTGATCCAGAAGGTCTACCTGCTTAGTAATCACATTCGCTTCACACTCGGTCACAGATTCTCGTACAACTCACTCTTCACGTGACCAAAATGGATATCTGCATCTGCGGACTGTGCCCGGCGCATTTCAGAAACTTCATCCTATATTTTGCACACTTGGAGCGCGTGCACCACTGTAGGAACATTATGCTTTTTAAAATAACTTTTCCATGCAACAACACCTTGTATGCCTCGTAAATGAATGCATACATGATCAAAAGCATGTTTTTATGGAGAAGTATGTGTATTAATGCATAGGGGTGTGGAGTTAGGTCATGAAGAGTTTATTTGTACAGGGTGGGATAATGCCTGCATTAATGCAAAAGATGAAGACCTGTGTAAAAGGCGGTTAAATTAGGCGAATCGCAGCACAGGTTCAGCATCTCATTTTACATGTTTTATACATTATAGTAAGGTTGTTTCTTAATTGTCCGAATTGCACAAGGTATTACAAAACCCTCGGAATGCTCCTACGTCATCAGAGGGGTGAAAAAACTTACAAATTCACCATCATATTTTTCATTCAGTCGGCATGCATGTTAAAATTAACACAAGTGCATTCTTTTGAACCTCAAAATTAGCTTGGGAACACAATGTGTGCTTCTGTTGTCGCACTCACTTCGAAAACTTTGATTTGCTCATCCGCCATTCCATCGATTCGCATATTTGTGAGTTAGAGTCCATTGACCTTTAGTTGAATTAAGTGTGCTCAGCTCCTCAGCTATAACACTAGCATTTCATACCAACTGTTTCCAAAATTATGTTTTGTTGTGCCACACTGCAGTCATGCGAATGGAGAATTCAGAAGTACGCCTTCACTGCACAGAATGCTACGCAGAATTTATGACGCTGGAGGCTTTGGGTGAACACATGCGTTCACATCACTTCTGTAGGTATTGCTTTATTTATCGGGCCTATTTTGCGATAATTGTATACTGAAGCGCCTTGGCTTCTTCTTCTACTTTGTAGACGCTTGGCTCGCAATGCTTGCTTAGAACGCAAGTCGATGCCATTACATTACCAAATCTGTGAGTTCTTGTGAGTCTTTCGCTTATATTTTTGCATAGAACTAGTGGCTTAGTAAGCAAGAACAATCACTGATGAAGGTTATTAGTATGCTGCAAAATGATTTTGTGGTAGGTCTTACATAAGCAGATTTGCCTGTGCAAAACCAGTTAGGCGTTGCCTAGCTGACAATTTTGGGCAAACAATTCACACGCAACGTCAAATCTCGTTGGTATCTTAGGCAGGAATAGACAGAGACACGGTGGTATCATGTGACCAATAGTCGAGTGTAATTATAGATGCCACTAGTCTTAAATGCACTGCACACCTAAATGCGAACATGACAATGTGCACATTCCTTTTTCTATGTTTCAGTGCGATCCAGGAAACTGCCTTAGTACTCAGCTGTGAGCTTTGCTAGCAGACTTTTGTCAATAAATGGGGAAAACCTCAGCTTTACTGTTATCATTTTGTTCTGGTTGGTGCTACACGTGGGATGGATTTTAGATAAAATGTTATAAAACCGAGGTAAAGATACCAAAACATGTAGTGCTGAGAATAAGAAATAAAGAAGAGTATGTGAAAAACGATATGCTTTTTTGGGACAAGGATGGTAGACTTGTAGACTTTTGCGACGAAAATTGAAGCAGTTTTTCTAAACGCCTGCATTGGGACTATATCGAACAATCGCTACGTAAGCAAAGGTCAGGCGCTGTGTCATTTGCGTGCAATTTATACATTCTCCGGTCCCTAAGGCACTTGTTACATCATTCCGCTGTGACATTATTCCGAATGAGAAAGAAAAGAAGGACAAATTGAAGTGGTAATAGTAAGGCAGACATACTAGACGTGGTTGCAGCTTTTGAGAATAGTAGGGTAGAAATAAATCGCTTTGTCACAATTTTTAATATATGGCTGCAAGAGTGCCAATGAACGCTATGAATAAGAAAAAAAGTCATCTTGGCTTTAATGCATTGAAGTTGGCCTCGGAAAACAGAAGGGTGCTCATTAAGCACTGCTCCATTGCACACACGACGGAGTTCTCATAAATGCGCGCTTTACTGGGCGAACCTCTTGGCCAAAATTGACTCACTGGGTGGAATTCGAGATGGAGTTTCCTGTGTAAAGGATATTAACTCCACTGCTAGTCTTGATTCACAGAGTAACTTGTAAGCCAGTCAACTATGCTAATTCCATATTTCTAATGAATTTATTAGGTTCATTAAATTTAAATTAACCTTATTAGTCCTGTTTAATTAACCCAGCTGCTTTCCTAGCTCTGATTTGACTTTGTTCACTGCGCTCTCATTAACCAGATATAAAGAGGCTGCTCGCTGAGGCTTCTCTTTTCCTAATCCTAACAAAGGAATCCACTGGCAAGACTGCTTATCGTCAATTTTGAAATGAAGCTTGCTGAAGAAGTACTACACATGGGGAAAAGAGAGGTTAGTTGGGCTGTAGATAAGAGGCCTAATATGCCGAAAGGCGCAGCTGTGTAGGTTGAATCCCCGCAAGATAAGAAAAAACTATGTTTGGAGGAATGGCAAGCTACCGATAAGGGAAATGATGGGGACTCCCAGGCCTATCGCTAGGATGCAACAATCAAGCGGATGGATTAAAGAGTCGTCCGTTAATCATAAAAATCAGATAGACAACCGGATCTACAAAAAAAGAAAACAAGTTGCATAGGAGATAAGGCGTCAATATCGTCTTGACTACCTTTAATTTCACAGAGTGCTAGGGACCTTTTCTACTTCATGCCGGGAAGAGGAATCACGTCATTCGCCGTAATCGCTTCCCCTTACCCCAATTTTCCCATTACTTCATTTTTCTTCTTTGACGCTTCTTTTATTCTATCCCTACTTGTCAAACTTGCAAACCCTTTTCCTTATTTGCATTTGCAATTGATTTTAGCTGTTGCATAGCCTTACCCGGTTCCTTTCATTAATTCCTCGCAATCCACCCACTTCTAGGCAAAACGATAAATATAGCAGCTGTTACAATAGGATAAACTTCATACCTGTTCCTCTTCTATTGCTCTCTTGTGAACATCTGTATAAGCTGCCTTGTGAGGGCTTCTACTTTGGCAGTCTACACAAATTTGCTGTTGGAATATTTTCACTTTGTAAATGAGTGCGCTTTGTCACTTAATCAGCACGATGTCAGTCGTAAGAAATTGTAGACAGCATGGTCATTGATTAGTTGTGAGCAGGTTCGTCCAGGTAAATTTAGCATGTGTTTCCTTTGCCACCTCCAAATCAACTCTGTTGCATTGGATTCTCTCAACAAGCTGTAATTGATAGAGAGAGCGTGTTATAGAACCCACTTATCGGACGATGAAATTGCCATAAACAAAACCAACCACCCTTTCACATACAGAGCATCCTCATAACTAAAGTGCATCGAAAGGAGCAAAGCTGCTTCTTTTCCTCTTAGAACGCAACGCTGCAATGATGGCAGCAAACTTAAAGCCTACTCAATTACAGGTCTGCCACAAATCCTCGACTTCCTCTGGCCTACTGAAGTGAATAGCGTAATGTCAATAAAAGTGATGATGGTGATGAGGTTACTAGAGGCAGTGGACTTAGTGGTCATGGTAGTGTCGCCGTATCACTCAAGGCTCAAGATTGTATTGATATTGGTGCTTGGTAAGATGTGGATGTATACACTCATTGGTAAATGCACGCACAAGTGCATTTTGTGTCGCGCTTAACGCTAATGTTTGAACAATGAGTACGGAGGGAGTGCAGCTGACGTGAGACGGTAAGAAATAAAAGGTTGGATGCGCACGTGTTTCATAAAGTCATATGAAAGAGGCAGAAAGAATGTATTGATGGATTAATGAATGGAGGAATGGGTGGGTAGAGGAGGGTGTGAGGCGGTAGTGATGAGGGAGCGATTGAAGGACGGAGGCGTGTAAAGAGGAAAGAAGGAATGTAGGGGAGAAAAAAATGGGTAGGATTGATGAAAATTGGAGGCGAGTTTGTGGAAGAAATGAGGTGTGTTTGATCAGTATAAAAGGTGGTGTATGGGAATTCGGATTGAGAGACGAATGAAAGCCAGCTTTCTCACGCTCACACACTTTGTAGCCATCCTTAACTTAGAGCAATGGCTTAGGCTAAGCTGCAAGGACAGTCAGTTTTCAGAAAGAAATATTTGCTTCCTAACTTACTTTTAACGAAAACACCTGAGCTCAACCAGTCATCATCCATCACAAAATTGCCCCTTACAAAGATACGTCACAGGTTGAGCACTAAAATTTAGTGTGCTGACTCACGAAGAAAACAAGACTAATATCGATGGCTTCGGAACAGCATCCATAATGCCTGCACTAGTGATCGTGTCTAAAAGGCCAAAGTTTATTTGAGCATGCTATTTTGGTGAGAAGCGGTCAGAGAATTCAAATTGCATTGCGAAACGCATGTTACCTGTCCCTGAAAGGAATTGCACTCAGAAGAGTCATGACCTCGATCGCCAGACCGCATATGATATTGCTGCTACAGGGTTTTCATCCAACCAGTGAACTAGTTTTAAGGACTTGGAGATCAAGGTGGAAGCGATAAGTGTGTAGCCTATAAAAACCAAGAGAAAAGTTTGAGACTTACAGCTCAAAATGAATAGAGTCTACTACACCACAGCTACTGTTGCAAGAACTCGAAGGAAGACCCTGATCCCTCCAGCCATGAGAAAGAGAACTACGAATATTGATTCGGCTCTTTCTGATTTTAGTCAGGTGTCTGTATGGCGTATTTTGTATCCAAATGTCAACATTTTCTTAGCTCTCAACTTTTATGTTACTCGGGTTACCGTCATTAATTTGTGACAGTAATAATAACAGTTTTTCCTGCCATCTGATTATCTATTTCACTTACCACTCATTTAACTTACCAACTCTTCATCCTCTTTTCAGTGCAATCATTTTATCCTTACGGAAGAGGAACGTGATGGAATAAAGACAGCGGTCTGCCCTCTGCTAGTGAACTAACACAATTCTATGCTTAGCGTTTTGCTGCCATACCGTCAACGCATTCGTCAAACCCAAGACCATTGACACTTCTGCATCCTCTCGCCATAGGATCGTGTCCAGCACACTCTCAGGTAAAGATTTCTGCATAAAGGTGCATAATCACTGCGTCTCTAATAGTGTCCCCTACACTGTGCGTCCACATTGCCAATATTATCTTAGTGCATTAGTCTAATACTTATGTATTTTTAAACGTGCCATTTAGGCGAGAGGCAGAAGCGCGGCTTGAAACTCTCGATGCTGAAAAATGTTATCCCTAGATGCTTTATAATACGCGGTCAATTTTCCGTTTTGTCTAAGATACCAAACAGTTTTGGAACCATCAACTTGCATCGGTTGTGGACAAGTCCATATGAATTTAGTCCGCATAAGTAATTTTAAACAAGGAGAGTGTGTATCGCTAGAAGCATATTTTCCTGCCTCACCGCAATCGCCGCTTTCTGTCTCTCACAATCAATTCTGCAAAGCGATTCGCCGCCAGCACTCCAGCACCTACGTGTCTTAGTCCCTCACGGCTTTGTGCAGTGGCAATCTCCTTCCGTCTGCCTCGCTTCCTCCTACTCCATCACTTCTCAATTTCCCTCTGCAGATACCTAATTTTCATCAATTCTAAGCCCGTCCAGATAGCCGATCACTTCTCATAACCCCACAACCTAAATTCTCTGCCTATTTGCCTCGTCCTCTTCTTCATTTCTACTTTCCATGAATCCTCAGCCTATTTCCTTATGTTACCACCTCATTTTTTGTCCTTAGACACCCAATTCTTGTAGCACTCCCTATTTACTTCAATCCTATCCTCTTCTCTGCGTGTTATCAAACATAAACCCGATCCTTTAACACTCGGCTACAATTCCTCATAATCTATCAAATTTCTAACAGCACAGTCTGATCTCCCACTCGTTCAGCACAAATCTTATTAAACATGAGGGAAGAAGGATCAGAAGGAGGCATAAAAAGTAAAAAAATCTAACGAATGCTGCTGACAAGAAAGGACGGTGACCGTTTTAGGAACATGGAATATGTTCCAATGCTTTAAGTAATCCATTTTTTTAAATTTCGCCGCTTGATTTACCCTACTCGATTGTACTTTCTTTACCGTTCAAATCTGAACCGCTTCAGCTTTACTCTGAATTCCCGAACCCTTTCCTAATTTTATAGTCTGCTTCATTACCATGCCCAGCCTTCTTTACCATTATAGACAATCCATACTTTGTTCACACCTACGGTGTCGGCTTTTATAACGGGAAACGCTGCAAGAATTTACAAAAGGAAGTAAGCCTCAGAATCTCAATTCGTCTGTGCCATGGCATTTGCCTCTTAATTTGCTGATATGGAAGCAGCTCAGAGAAATGGACATTGGCATCAAAGCTTTTTCCCTTCCTCTCCTTCTTCTTCCTTCCATCCCTCATTTAGTTCTTCGACTTCTAGCTCTCACATTCACGTGCAGGTTTGTCACCTCCAACACCCTTTCCACTTCACCTAACTCTTGCATACTTTATTCAACCCTCACGTAATTCCTGTAAATGCACATAATGATAGACCGTTGAATAGACTATTGTCTGCATTCAAATCTACCCGGGACGATACGCGAGATCCTTGTGCTATGGAAGCGTAACATGCCACAAGTCATCTGACATGACGTGGAATCGCGTGTAAGATATGGAACAAAGCACTGTCCTTCACCAAAAGGTTAGTTGTAGTTCAGGGTGCCATGGCTTCCCCACTCATCTCCACACCCTTCATATTCAAGACGGTTGGACGTACAAACTTCACTTAGCCGGTTCCTGGTACATCAGCTGATCAACACTCATGTTTGCGTTAGCTCTCAAGGGGACCGTTATCTCATTCACGTTTGCAGGCTAAGCGACTCAGTGGGTGTGGCAGTCAAGCACTCAGCCGGTCTACACCATACTGACAACCGCTATAATAGTTAAATCCTACAATCTTGCGCAATAGTTATACTACCCAACAGCTCGTTTATTCATTCTTTATTGAGGACTGAATAAACCACCAACCATACTGTTCTACGTGCCAATTCTTCTGCAGTTGTTATTCTCACTTCACCGCACTGTTGTATTTGCCATTCAGCTGTTCGTTAGCACTTTTGTCGCATCCCTCCCCATCTCCTCGTCATTCCACATCATTCATCCCCCCGTCCCAGATACGTCAAAAAGGCCAAAAAGGATGAGAATTATAGAAATTAGGGATATGTTACTGGTGTCAACATCTCCTCCTTCACCTGTGCTATCTTCTCTCCCTCCTGCCTGAATTTTATTTTAATATTATTACAGCTAGTATCTAGTGTAAACACTTGGAAAGTAAACTATGACTGGCTTCTTTGAGTGCGCCATTCAAAACAAACTCAAATTTCTTCCATCAGGGCAATTTCCATAAGGAGTAACCACATATCCAGGTGAGTAGACAGCTGAATAAGAATAGGAAAATGTGATAGGATGAAGAGAAGAAATAAGGAACGCTGCATCACAGCACTGCGCGAGTCATCCTATAGTGCTCATTCGCAATCCTCTTTTGTCCATTCATATCCCAACTTCCCTTAATCCAGCGTCTCCTCATCCCTTCGCCTCTATCTTAATCATTCCTTTGTCTCATCCGGCTGACCATTCATGTTGCCTAGCTCTCATCAAAGAAACGCATAGACTACCATTTCATTTCTTATATAAAAATAGTATTTTTTCAAGTATAGGATTAAGAATTCACCTTAGTTATCTCAACAACAACCTTTAGCGGTGGGTTGCCGATTTCTTGTCTATTGTGTACGTCTCATCCCCACAGGTGCCTTTTGTATTTCCATTGGAGTCAGTCTTAGTCTCCCACTAGTTTAGCTCTACACACCTTTATGCCACGTAAATTAAGGTCTTCTCTTTCTTTCTTGCAGATATTAGGAATCAAGAGAGACATAAGATGTGGGTCCGATGACGTCTTTGAAATAGGTGGAGAGGAATCCTCTTGTCTACGCCTCCTTTCTCATGCCCTATATCGTCGCATCTTCAGTGAGTACCGCCTTTGTCTCCTACTGCGTTCCATATGCTCACCCATATTGCGTCCCTCAGGAAACAAATTGTCTTTACATGATATGAGATTTTGCCAGTTCCATTCGTCATGTCCACTTCAGTTAGAAATAACCCAAGGAGCTGAGAGGCCGCATGAAGGGAATTGTGATAAGAATAATGAAGTAAGCTAATAGGTGATCAATAAAAATAAGACCAAATGGGCATCCAACTAGCCACCTGACAAACGACCAAAGGAGGTCCTACCTTGCTTAGGACGGAACTTTTGATTTGGTCAGCTAAAACAACCGGTTAGGAGGAGAGGTTGAGATGAATGTGCTTTCGCACCCACATTCACACAAGCACACACCTGGTTGTGTGTGACACCATTTAAGGCGACTCTCCAAAGGACGGAAATAAAAGTGAACAATAGCATGCACACGAACTTAAGTAAACAGACAGTCAGGCGTGGAGGCATAATAGAAACGAAGCAAGCGGTTTGGAGCCTGAAACACACATTCCTACACGTTATTATGAGGCGTCAGGTAAAAGCATTCAATGCAGGAAGATTAAAAGGATTAGGCAGTAAGGTAGGAAGGTAGAATTCTTACCGGTCTACAAAGTACGAATTGAAAAGTGGGAGCAATGTGCTCATCTTTGCTCTTGAAGAGGTAAGTGAAAGAGGAGTAGAAGATAATATTGAGGCTAGCGTGGTCTGGATCATTAATCATCGCATCATTCAATCACGCTATAATCACGAGTGAGACCAGTGTGGAGGTGAAAAGAGGCTTACAAAAAAGGTGCTGGCAGATGATGGAGTAGAGCAGACAGAGAAGAATTGCTGATGAATCAATGGAGGTGAATGTGCGAGAAGCGCAAGACAGGTAGAGGAGCGAGACTTTCGTGTCAACAAAGTTGAAAAAAGGTAAGGAAATGTAACGCAGGGAGAACTCACTTCCTTTTTCCGGTTGGGTTAAACGCGTGGAAGGCGCGCAACAAGAAAAAATGTGATGCGCAATAATTAAGGGCCTATTAAGCGTGATGGAAAACGGAGACGCTCACCGAAGATGCACTGAAGTGTGGCATGGGGAAGAGGAACTGTTCTCCACCCACTTTGTAGATGTCATAAGACCAACTTTCACGTGTGTGCCTTGATCCTAATATCTGCGGGAAAAAAAGCAGACCTCGGTTTACATGGCATAGAGTTGAGTCAGCTCTATTGGGTGGACCAAATTAAAGTGTACTGGGGAGACTTAAAGGATTCAGAGGTTTATAGTCTGTCCTCCCTGTTTGACTTTGCTTTCCTCATTTTGTTGCAATCAACTAAGACGTGATCGCCAATGACGTTCAGCACTCTACCTCTATTCTTTATAGGCCATTGTTCCTCTACCGAAACGCTTAAAGTACTTATTTGATTGCGTCTTTGTTTTTTAGGTATTAGAGTAGGGCATAGAAGCAGAAGCGAGGAAAAGTAACAAAAGTAGAGTCTTCCGCCCAAGGACCTGTCTGCCACTTCGCCAATGCCTTCACCTACTAATCCACCACATACCTGTCTATTCTATCGTGTGAAAGTGCAGTAGTCACTTTGATCAGCATAGAGTGGATATACGAGGCTGACTAAGTTTAAAGCATCCATGATGTTTACAGGGGGCACTCAAACCGCATTAAGTAAACCGCCTACAATTACTACCGTGAAATTAAACGAATGTACTCCTGGCATATATGTCTATATAAAAACACCAACCGCAGGTTGACACCTCGCCTAATCCTGAGGTGAAGTTGATTAACAAAGCGGAGAAGGGAATTTACTAAAGAACTATTTTAGGCAAATTAGAGTTCACAGCGGAGCTCCGAATGCACTGCAAATGTGTTGACATCTTTTGAAACACAGCTGGCTCAAGGGAAAATCAAAGATAGGAAGTTTATTGAGCGGAGAATGATAGAAATTGCATAATCACTTCCTGTCATATACAAAAGCAGATTGGTTCGATTAGGTGTCTTTGCGTTCACTCACTTATCCATCGTACCCTAAAATCGCCCTAGGGCCTTATCGACTGACAGCTTATCTAGATAACAGACATAAGCCTCTGTACATTAGGTTGCCTTACCGATTTATCTGTCAATGCACGAACTCATGCAATTAAGTCTATAACGGGGCTTTTGATGGCTTTTGATGGGTGACCCACACGTAGGCATTCCACTCACTCAATTCCATCGATGGCTCCGGATTTTTCACTACTTCTCGACGGAACAGATCGCACACCTTTAGAAAAAGGGATCATTGAATTGCTGCGGGGAGAAAGAGGAGGCTTGTAACCACCTTAACTCACAGTCGGATAAGGAATAATCAACAGCATCTTATTCCATTCGGTACAAAAGGAGGCGATGTGTTTTCATGCTAGAATGTGTGATCCTAAAGTTGTAGGAGATTTTCCAGGTAGAGAATATACAAGCGAGTGCAACTACCATCAAGTGTCTCCATTTTTTAAATTTTATTTTAGGTCAAACATCAATCGAACGAATAGGCAAATGGTCAGCCAGTCTTTCAATCTGCAAGCAACTTATGAACTGTGCGCCTTTCAATCAAAACTAACAGAGTTGAGAACAATTTACTCATAACGTAGAACTATAATTCTTCTCTACTAGGGACAGTTATACCCGTTCCACCTGCATAAATAGCTGTAGCAAACTCAGCTGGAGTTAGTTTTGGTCAATTATAGGCCTCGTGATGCCGAATTGAGTCAGTTTATGATTTTAAAATAAATGATGAGCATCGCATGATCTTTCACTTGAATCCGTTATTAACTCTGCTTACTAATGCGCAAAACAATCCCATTCGTCGAATCGTGCTGCAGATCGATGTTATTCGAGAAACACGTAATTGCGTTTGTTTGTTCGTGGAAAACTAAAGTAAAATTGGTTGCACTTTGCCCACAAGCACAAAGTCTCTTTTGTGCGGCTTGAAGTTTCATAGTTTGATCGCGACACATTGCAAAAACGGGTGTCTCGTTTGAATCTTGTAGAGGGAACACTATTGATGATCTACTGTAGAGCATGCTCGTGCATAAAACAAAATTGTTATGAATTGGTTGCCGACTATACTTTACTTTACCACGAATTTAGCAAATTACAATATATGTATTATGGGAGTGACTGTATGTCAACAAATAAGGCAAAACTAACTACAAGGCACAACATAATCAGGGGACAATAGAATGCGTTAAAAATCCTTAACACTTTTTGAGTAAAGTAGAGTCCTACGTTTGCCTACCTCTGCACTGCAAAAGTCGCTTGGAGGCCACTGACTTCTTTTCTATTCCCTTCGGAAATGTCGCCGTACTTATAAAGCAAATGGTATTTTTGATTTAAACTAATGGAGGGCAATGTTTACAGTGCAATTTGAAATCGGAGCTCTATGCTGTGCTGTGTAATCTCACCTGATATAAATCACTAATAAAGAGAGAAACCATGGTGTTGGCCAGAGATTAGAGTTTTTATAATGGCTAACTGATATAATTTAAAGAAGTGCAACTTTGCAATGGTAATTGAAAACGATAATGCCATCACGGCATATCTGGGATCTAATTTGCTTGATCCACTGAATACTTTGCCATGGAAGCCTCTTAAGTGTCTCAAAGCACTTTATGCCTGTTTTATGAGTGCGGCTCTTCTAGCTGTTGGAAGAGCATATAAAAGGGATAGATGGCAGTTTCCATGTTGCACTACTTGAGTTAGAGGAACCTTTAGGTGATTCTAAAACTAAAAGCAGCCCATAATGAATGGGGGTAATAAAAAGGGTAGGCAGTTGTAATGACTTAAAGGCATAGATGTTGGTCGCTTGCCAGGCGTTAAGCGGTGCATTTGCACCAAGTTCTCATTGCCTTATGTATCTTTTGCCTTGAAAAGGTATTAATTAACAAGAAAAAGTAGCATTAGTCTTGCAGGTCCTGTTTGCTGTATGCACTTCAGTTCTAGAATCGGTTGACCGGGTTTTCTTCACGAATAATTGCACATTTGAGTTTATCGCAATGACTTCCGTTAGTTAAGCACACAAAGCCCAAAAATTGAAATTCGCTTCAATTACTTCAGTATCGCCTTGCAATCTACCATTTTAACCGTTTCTTACTTATTCCTTTATCTCAATTTCTACTCTGTTTCCCAATTGGCACACTTCTCCATGTCCATTTACCTGCAACACTTGTTCTTCCCTCCCGCAGCAATCATGTCTAATATATCCGTCTCACGATCGCCTTTTGTAACGTATGCAAAGGCATTCTACTACCTGCTACCACTTAGAAGCCCTACCACCAGCTCCGAATCGCAGCAGCCATATTCTGCCTTTACTTAGCACAATTAGATTTTTTAATCACCGAGAAGGGATCTCAAAATATAAGGCTTATAAGCACCGCTGGTGGACTAGGCACTCACTTTCAAGGAAAAGCACTTCGTCTGCGGCGAAAGTGTTTCCGCGTTGGCACAGTTATGAAGTTATAACTTTTTCTATGAGATGTCCGATTTCAGTCATTGTAGATTGTAACTTCTGATGGGAAAGAAGGTGTATTGAAAAGATACTGATGCTCCCACAAAAACGTCATTAAGTATACTTGGATCGGTCGTATGATCTACGCTTCAACATTAGGGAATGCAGCGGAGATAGTGCCTTCGCCTCGTCGTTTGGATATCAAATACAAAGCGGGACATATTTCTTAAGAACACGTGTATTCAGTACCTTGATGCTAACGACGGCACATCGATAGACGCTATAGCTATTTATGCAAGTGCATCCGAGATCGCCTTTTGCGTCACTTCATATCACACATAGAGATTTATGCGAATGAGTGCCTAAAATGCGCTATAGCATTGTCAAATGAGCAAGAATGTGAGTGATGTGTGTAATGAAGTACGGGAGATCCATCGCTCGATTTGAATAGGGTAAAATTGAGGAGGATGGATAAAAGACGCTGTCGTAACATCGTTTTAAAGGCAAAAACGATTAAAAATGTTAAAAAACAAAAATTTTTACTAACTATGGTCACATATATGAGTTGAAGCAAATTCTTGCTCAAAAAAATTTCGTGAGCTTACCTGTTTGGTCATGCATGTGAAAGTAAAGCAAGCTTTGAGTTAAATAATTTTGCATTGTTTTCAATGTAAATGGCGGTATTTGCTTTTCTCTACTGCATTAAAATGCCATTTTTATGATAAAAGCAAGCTCTTTACTCAGAATAGAGAAACAAATCCTAATTACTAGGCATTATTTGGTAAAAGTAAAATACCTGGTTCTGAATTCCACAAAAATGTATCTCGTCCGACTTGAGCACAATTTGCCGAGCAGGAGTAATTATAACAAGCTGAGCTGAAATGCACCTTTCCATGGTATTAAGGAATCTTCTCAGCCTCAGTGCCTACACTGAAGTGCACTAGTAGTGAAACCATATATTATCTGCTACAAAGTGCGCAAATTGCGTGCATCCGGAGGCATCTTAAACATCCAACATAAGGTGTGAAAAAATAGAAAGATATGTAAATTACCCACTGCTCTCGGTATTTTTGTTCCACAGTTGACTGATTTGTTGCAGCAAACAAGAAAAGGCATCAAATCATTCTTGGAGGTTTTTAACTGCCTACCATGTACTCTATGCGTACAGTATATTTACTCACTTTTTTGAGACCGGTAGATGATAGTGTTGGTTAACGTTAAGAAATGTAAGCAATGTGACAGGAATAAGGGAAATATAACAGGATCAAAATACTTAAGTCGTCATAT